>PVLD010002884.1:113528-154582 GCA_004027595.1 Dinomys branickii
AAAAAAAAAAAAAAAAAAAAAACATTAAAAAAAAAAAAAAAAAGAAAAGAAGCAAAACAAAAAATCCAAATGTAATAAAGAATGATACAAAGAGAAAGAAAACGTAAGCTAGTATTATAAGAAAATACAGAAGTATATTCTATCATTTTAAAGCGAGGAGGTCCCTCTTACAAAATCTACAAGCTTGAAAGCCTTCCTAAAGAATGAGTGCAATAAATCTAGGCTCATAAAAGTTAAAGATTTCATATAATGAAAGTTAAAAAAACAAGTAACATTGCTTAAAAACACCTCTATTTGATAAAAAAGTTTACTATGTATAAGAATAAAGACCTACAAATCAAAAAGGAAAAGATAATTCAAAAGAAAACCACTGAGGCAGGAGGATCGTTGTAAGTTTGAGACCAGCCTGGGGCAAGCCTGAGGTCACGAGTTTGATTACCAATACACACACACACACACATAAAAAAGCCAATAAAAAAGAGACCAGCCTGAGCTACAAAGTGAGCTCAAGGCCAGCCTGAACTGCACAGCAAGACCCTGTCTCAAAAAAGACAAAAAAAGAAAAAATAAAAGAAGACCAAAAAAGAAAGACAAAATTGAGCAGAGGATACAAACAGGTGGTCTACGGATGAACAAGAAGAGCCAAGTGAGCCCTTAAGAAGAGGCCTCAGTGGCAATCAGAAGTAAGTCAATAATCAGGTAATTCTTTTGCTCATTCAATGGGTAAAAGACTCGGGAGACTAAGACAGGAGGATCGTTGTGAGCTCGAGACCAGCCTGGGCTACAAAGTGAGCTCAAGGCCAGTCTGAACTGCACAGTGAGACCCTGTATCAAAAAGACAAAAAAAAAAAAAAAAAGGGTAAAAGTTTTAAAAAATACAATTGTTACAATGGGCAATCTCAATTTTAGATGACAAGGTGGCTGTCTGTCCCCATTTTAAATGGGTACAGAAGAGCGACTAGGACAATCCCCACCAAACTGGGGTTCTTACACTTGCTTTCTGTATTTCTGTGTGGCCTGAGTCTACAACAAAATTAATTTCTACCAGTATACTTTTTAAAATTAATTTTATTGGTATACTTTTGACATACATAATGATCACATTCATCAAAGGGAATTTGTACCTCTACAGTATGGTTTTTAAAAAGGCCCATATTCTTTGGCTCACTGATACCACTTGTAGAAATTAGTCCTGTGGGCATGGTGGCACATACCCGTAATCCCAGCACTCAGAATGCTGAGGCAGAAGAATCACCATCAGTTCCAGGCCAGCCTGGCCTATATAGTGAGCTCAGTGCCATCCTGAACTACATAGTGAGATCTTGTCTCAAAAAAGCAAACAAATAAAAAAAGAAATTAATCCTAAAGCCAGGTGTGGTGACACACACCTGTAATCTCAGCTACTTGGGAGGCTGAGGCAAGAGGATAGAATTTTTGAGTCCAGCATAGGCAACTGAGTGATACCCTGCATCAAAATAGAATAAAAGGGGTAGGATGTTGCTAGGTGATAAAGTGTTGCCTAGCATGTACAGGGCCCTGGGTTCAATCTAATATAGGAAGGACAGGAAGGAGGCAGAATTAATCCTAAAGACAGGATTAAAGAAAAAAATGCAAAATATCCCAAGCTATTTACTGTGATTTTATTTTATTTTATTTATTTATTTTTTGTGACAGGTCTTACTATGCAGTTCAAGCTGGCCTTGAGCTCACTTTGTAGCCCAGGCTGGTCTTAAACTCACAATGATCCTCCTGCCTCAGCCTCCCGAGTGCTGGGATTATAGGTGTGTGCTACCACACCCAGCATTTACTGTGATTTTAATAAAAGTACCAAAAATTTGGAAACAGCCAGGTGTGGTGGTACACGTGTGTAATCGTGGTTAAACACTCCTCAAGCCTCAGCTTGGACATTGTATCTTCAGGAAAGTCTTTCTTTGCTATGCTTGCTTCCCAGGCCTATGTGTTTCCCTACTGTCCGGAGTGTTCTATCTACTTCACATGTTGAAAGGTATTTCCTTTCACTCCTATCTGTATCCTGGCTAGACTCTGCACAGTGTGGGGGCCGGCTCAGACCTTACAGATCTCTGTATACCACAAGTCTGGTACATTGTAAGTGCTCAGTAATTGTTGCATGGATAATGTAATCACAGATGTTTCTTTTCCCCAAAACCAGAAATTTTGGTGTTAACTTTGTTTCTAATCATTCTATTAAGAATAAGGCTTTTGTTATGTACATGTACCAACTCCTAGTGAATGTAATCTTTATGCACTGCAAACATATACTGATAAAGAAAAAATAGGGCTTCTTTGCAGAAGCAGAAATCAGCGATCAACAATTCTCATGATCCTAAAACCCATGGAAATTTAAGGAAGCTGGACTACTTAACATACTCTTGAAAAAGAAGAACAAAATCAGAGGACTCACATTTCCTGATTTCAAAACTCACTAGAGGGGTGGGCATGGTGGCACATGCCTGTAATCCCAGCACTCAGGAGGCTGAGGCAGGAGGATTGCTGTGACTTTGAGACCAGCCTGGGCTACAAAGTACGCTCAAGGCCATTCTAAACTACACAGTGAGACCCTGTCTCAAAAAAAGACAAAAAAAAATGCAAAACTTTTGTGCCTGAAAAAAATAGCATCAACAAAGTGAAAGGACAACTCACAAAAGGGGAGAACAGATCTTCAACTATAAATGAGATAAGGGACTTGCATCTAAAAAATATAAAGAGCTCTTAAAAATTCAATAATTAGGCCAGGCATGGTGGCACACACCTGAAATCCCAGCACTCAGGAGGTTGAGGCAGGAGAATCCTTGCGAGTTCAAGACCAGCCTGGGCTACAAAGTGAGCTCAAGGCCAGCCTGAACTACACAGTGAGACCCTCTCTCAAAAAGAAAAATAAATAAATAAATAAATAAATAACTCACTCAATAATTAAAACAGTACCAGGTATGATGGTGCACACCTGTAATCTCAGCTACATGGTGGGACACTCGGGGAGGCTGAGGCAGGAGGATTTGAAGTTTAAGCAACCTACTGATTTAGGTTGCTTAAAGCAGCCCAAGCAACCTAGTAATTTAGTAAGACTCTATCTTAAAAAAATAGAAAGGGAAGCAGTTCAGTATGAAGACCCTGGATTCACTCCCTAGAACTCCAAAAACAAAAAACTACAAGATAGAAACAACCCACATGTCAAATAATCAACAAGTAAATGAAAATGTGGAATATTCATACAACAAATGTTATTTAGCAATGAAAAAGTGAAATGCCCATATATGGACGAACCTTTAAAAGCATTATTCAAAGCCAGGCACAACATGGCACGGCTTGGCCAGGCACAAGCCAGGCATGTAGGCCTATTGATCCAGCTCCTCAGGAGGCTGAAGCAAGAAGATACCAAGTTCAAGGCCAGCCTGGGCCACTTAGCCAGATCTTAATTCAAAATAAAAAGGGCTAGGCATGTAGTTCGGTGACAGAGCATTTGCCTGGCATAAGTTCCGTCCCTAGCACCACTAAAAAATGAACAAAAAAGATACTAGTTTAATTAAACAGAACAGACAAGGGGTGGTGGCAAAGGTTTGTAATCCCAGTACCCAGGAGGCCGAGACACGAGGAACAGTACAAGTTCGAGACCAACCTGGGCTACACAGTGAGCCCAAGGCCAGCCTGAACTGCATAGTGAGACCCTGTCTCAAAAAGACACACACACACACACACACACACACACACACACATATACACACACAAAGTGGCTCTAAGAGGTGATGGCTTGTAAAGATGAGAAAGAATGCAGAGTCAAACCTAGCGCCTCTCATCAAACTGCCCAAGAGAGAAGCCAAGAACCTTGGAAATGGAAGGGGAGGGAGAGAACACAGAGAACCTACATGTGGGTGTGTTCACCGAAAATATCTAGTTCTTATTATAGCAGAAGTGACTAAGGCACAGGGAGGTGCCCAAGGGGACCAGGGGGCAAGGTCAGAGGTAGAGTCCAGCCCTGAGGGTTCTGCTCTGATGCTGGACCCCCAGTCTTCCCTGATCTCACCTTTCAATCCCATTTGACTACCCGGGATCTTGGCTTGGAATGTTTTAGTCTTGTTCCTGTCTGAACCATCTTCAAATTTCAAGGTGGTCAGCAACCCCACGATGTGAGACCCTTGCCACTTCTCTGTGACAGTCCCATTCACAGGGCACAAGGTCAGCTGGCCAAAAGACCTCAAGAAGGAGATCCAGTCCTGTGTGCAAAGGGGGGAATGAGAGAGAGGTGAGAGGCGGCGCACACCAGGGGCAGGGCCCTACGGGAAGGGCAAGCCAGAGGGCACTTACCTGAGGGATGTCAGGGCTGCGCAGCCCAGTCCTGTGGGTAAGGAAGAAGCCACCCAGGCTTAGGCCAGAGAGGCCGAGGAGCAGCAAGATCAGATTGGCACAGACCAGAGGTGGGTGGTGGGCCAGACAGAGATGCAGGTTGTGCCAGGCCTGGCAGCTGCCCATGAGGAGCAGAGGCGTCTTCTCGGAGAACCTGCTGGAAGACAGGGAGGGGGGATTGGATGAGAGCCTGCTGGTCAGAGGACACTCGCCCATGTTAAGCAAAAGCTCAGGGAAGACAAGACACTTGCCCAAGGCTACACGGGCAGTTAGTAGCACAGCCCAGAAAAGAGCTCAAGGTTCCCGACTTCCAAAGTTAACCTCCCCGTATCACTCAGTAAATATTTGCTGTAGTTCATTTCTGAAATAACCCCCGGGGGAAGCAGAGCAGGGCATTCGCGCTGGAACAGGGAAACTGAAAGGAGGAATTCTCAGCCTGAGGAAGAGGAAGCAGCACTGCCGTCCAGACGAGGACAGCGTCTCAGCAGGACTCCACCTTGGCACTGAAAGGCTACGCGGGTCGGACCCCCTTGCTACTCATTAGCTTTGTGATACCAAATCGGTTAACTGCTGCGAGCATAGGCAGCTGGGAGAGGGGAGTTCTAAGAACACCAAGGCACACGCAGTCAATGTGGTCCGCGGCTGTCGGTGTGCTACTTGGCAGCGCAGGAACTCAACAGATGTCACTTCCTTTCTCTGCTCATTGTGATCCTGAAAACCAGCAGGGAGAGAAAAACGGTGTGGGAGGAAAGCTGAAGCTCAGGGACCTTAACGCAGGAGCGGTCTAGCGGTCTGAAACCTGCCTCCGGCTTCCAGGGAGAGTACTCTATCCCGTGCAAGAAGCGACAGCTGGACGAAAAGGAACATCTGGAAGGCGAGAGATAAACAGACGGGGTAGGGGCAGAAGACAGGCACGGAAACAACGCAGGGGTCTCAAACGCTCAGCCTTTGCCCTGTCTCCGGTCCTGGGGGCGCTGGAAGGGCAAACACAGGAGCGGGGAGGGCAGAGTTTGGGGGTAACGGCGGGTGCTGCACCTGGGCCTCCTCCCCTCCCCAACGCCCCCTCCGGAAGGATCGCGACACCCGCATCCCTTCCCGATCTAGCGGCGCTAGGTGGCCGGCCGTAGCTCTCACCGCTCGGAGCCGGGCGGAGGCCCCCCGCGACGTCACGCGTGGAGCCGCGAGGGGCGGGGTCCTGCTCCGAGCCCCCCTCCCCCGCCCTGCCCTCCTTCCAGGGCTCGCATGCGCACTGGCCGCCCGGGAACTCCAGGCATCCCGGCGAGGGTGTACCACGAGGGAGGCAATCCGGGGGTGACAGAGGCGAAGCCCACGCTCGCGTGCTCCAAGGAAGCAGGAGCAGGATGCAACGCCAGTGCTGGAGGCGTGGTGGGACGTTGGGACCTCCCCCCAGAGCGTCTCCCGGCGAGGTTCTATGGGAATCTTGTCACAGGCGTTTTCCTGTGACTCGTCCCCCACCCGCGCTAGTAGCACGGCCCAGCCACGCTCAGGTTCCGGGGAAGGACTTGGGTCCGCCGGGTGGGTGGAGCTCACACTTTGGGACCCTGTTCTTCCGGGATGGGGTGGTGTTTTGGTTGCATCCTCAGAATGCGCGATGTTTTTGTGCATGGCCCCTGGCTTTTAACAATTCCTTAATGTATAGGAGCTTGGAACTGAAAAGATGCTCTCTGTAGAGACCATCTAATTTCACTGTGCCCACATTTTAGAGATGGGGAGATCTTACTTGAAATAGCATGACACATGGGACCGGGAACTGTGGTTTCAAAAGTCACAACTGTGCTCTCCTAGCAAGAAGATTGGCCCTCTGATAAAGGCTGCCTCGCTGGGTCCATGAGAAGGTTAAGAGGCAACGTGTGGGAAAATATGAACCCAAGGCCAATGAGCATGCAGTGCCACTAAACACATACTATTTGAAACAGAATCTTGGTGTTTAACGCCTCAGTGTTTATGGCTTCCTTAAGGCAGAGACAACATCATTTTGGCACCACCTTCGGCAAAAGTTTATGGCACAAGGCCTTAACATACCTAGTCAAATGAATTTTGCCAAGGATGTCATGACTGCTTAGCGAGGAAAAAAGACTTTTTCCCATGCACCAAAAGACGAGAGGGACAGACGTGGTGGCTTACACCTGCAATCCCAGCACTCAGGAGGCCGAGGCAGGAGGATTTCCATGCGTTCAGGGCCAGCCTGGGCTACATAGTGAGTTCAAGACCGTCCTGAACTACATATTGAGACCCTTTCTCAAAAAAAAAAAAATCCAAAAGACACAACAGCGTGAGAAGGCAACCCACAGAATATTTGAAAATAAGTGTCTGACGGGGTTAATATGTAGAACTCAGTGACAACAAAACATAAGCTATCTAACTCAGAAGTACATAAAAGACTTGACTACACCACAAAAGATGGCCAACATTACTAATTATTAGGAAAATGCAAATTAGAATGAAAATGAAGTTCTCATACTCTTTAGGATGGCTACGATGAAGATGAGAAGATAAGGGGTTGGGTGTGGTGGCACACACCTATAATCCCAGCACCCAGGAGGCTGAGGCAGGAGGATTGTTGTGAGTTCGAGGCCAGCCTGAGCTACAAAGTGAGCTCAAGTCCAGCCTGAACTGCATAGCGAGACCCTGTCTCAAAACAAACAAACAGAAAAAAAGAAGAAGAAGAGAAAATAAGTGTTAGTAAGTGTGGATAAATGGGAAGACATAGGCTTTTAGGGGTAATGTGAAATGATCCAGTTGCTATAGGAAACAGTATAGTAATTCCTACAAAAGTTAAATATAGAAATACATACGATCCAGTAATTTCACTTCTGAGATATATCCAAGAGAACTGAAAGCAGGGTGTCAAAGACCACTATTCACAGGGGGCAAATAGAGCCAGGTGTGGTGGTACATGCCTATAATCCCAGCCCTTGGGAAGCTGAGCTGGGAGGAGTTCAAGGCCAGCCTGAGTGACACAATGAGACAAAACAAAATAAAGGGCTAGGGATGTAGCTCGGTGACACAAGCACCTGCCTGGCAAGTGCAAGGTCCTGAGTTCAATTCCCAGTACCACAAACAAACAAACAAATGTAAAGGTAATAACCACCCACGTAAATGTCCATCAGCAGATCATTTCTGGTAGTGTTTTGTTTTTTGAGATGAGGTCTATGTAGTTCAGGCAGGCCTTGAACTCACAAATCCTCTGCCTCAGCCTCCCAAGTGCTAGGGTTACAGGCCTGCACCTGTAACCTATGACCAGGTAAAATTGCCTTCCTCTTTTTTTGTACCAGAAGTTGAACTCAGGGCCTTGTGCTTGCCACGCAGGCACTGGGTTGCTGAGCTATATCCCTGGCCTGAATTTCCTTCCTTTTTAAAGGTAGAGTAATATTCCATCATATGTTGTGTATACTATGTTTTGTTTAAAATGTTTATCTAGACAGGTGTGGCCAGCAAGTTTGAGGCCAGCCTGGGCCACATAGTGAGTTCAAGCCAGCCTAAACTACATAACAAGACCTTGTCTCAAGAAACAAAAATATACAAAGAAGGAAGATGGTGACTGGGTAGGCAGCAGAGAGAGAACCTCCCAGAGGATTACCACCCAGACAATGAAATATAGCAATATGAAGACAGAAAGGAGAGAGGTGTGTACCCTAAACCCAAGAAGGATCTGAAATGGGAACTGAAGCCCTAGGAAAGACCAAGCAAAACCTCTCCTGGAGGAAAGGATCAGAGGGCCACCGCAGCACAGTCGGAGGGAGAAGAGACGGAGAAAGAGGAAGCCACTACTTCAAGCACACTCTTGGCCCAAGCCCTCGTTCCAGCAATCGCAGCTTCAGCTTCGGAGACCCACGCTCACGGAAGCCTCCCGACTCGGCCAGGGGAGAGTGGAGTTCCAAGAGCTGGTCCAGGTCTGGAGAGGAGAGGGCGCAGCCAGGAAAAGAGGCAATGGTGGTTGGGAACTGTTGTCAAATCCAGTGTGAGGATGAGAGGTTGCCACAGCCACTAAAGCGGAGTCCCCACCCTGCAGCAACCTTCCTAATCACCACCTGGAGGCAAGGTGGAGCCAGAGGAGCCAGTACACATCCCACCACACCCAGCTCTATGCCCGCCTCGAGGCTGTGGCCTCCTGCCTCTCCACTGTGTGGGCGTCTGCCAGTGGGGAGCAGTGGGGTGCATCGGCAGCGACATCAGAGCCACAGCAACTCCCAGGGATCCAAAACAAACGGGAACTGGAGCACAACAGCAAGAGAGAGCTGCAGATGGAGGTGGATCACACGCCCCACGCACTTCTCACTCCAACATCAAGCAGGAAGCATGAACTGAGTTACTGGGCTTCAGCTCCCACCCTGAATGCCCTCTGTGAGCACCTTGAGCCTTGGCGGCTTGCGCAATCACCACCTGTTCCTGACAGCAATGGGACGAGTCCACAGACTTTAGGACTCACCCCAAACTACTAATACGAGGAACAAGAGTGTCTCCATACTGCTTTCATATATGAACCTTGTATGAACCCATGGCGACCGGGTAGGCAGCAGAGAGAGATCCTCCCAGAGGAATGCCACTCAGACATAGGAATATAGCAACATGTGAAGGACAGAAAGGAAAGAGGTGGATATCCTGAACTCGAGAAGGATCTGAAATGGGGACTGAAACCCTCGGAAAGTCTAAGCAAAACCTCCTCTGGAGGAGGGGATCAGAGATCTGCCATGGCGCAGTTGGAGGGAGACGAGAGGGAGAGGGAGGAGGTCGCGGCTCCAAGCACACCCTTGGCCCACGCCCTCGTTTCGGCATTCACAGCTTCAGCTTCGGAGACCCATTGCCCAGCTGCAAGGGGTGGGGAATGGTAATGCTGGAGATCAGGAGGAGGTGGGAGGAGAAGAAAGGGCCTCTGGCATAAAGGCAACGGGACAGAGCCAAAAGGGTCACAGAGGGCGCCCCGATGGGGGCGTGTGCCCCATGGCTCCTCCGCTGTGGGCCCCGATGCTGCTCTGCAGTGGGCCCTGGTGGCTGCTCCACTGAGGGCCCCGCTCAGGGCACCTCACGGACTGGACCCACCCCCACCCATAGCACGACAACAGGGTGGAGCCAGGTGGTCTACTGTGAGCATATGTGCTTTCCCACCTCCAACCATGGCAGTTTGTATACACCCATGTATGTTATAGTATAGTCTGAGGCAGCTATATCTCTTCCCAAGGCGAGAGCCCAAGGATATAGATAAACCCAGGAGTACAGTTATAATCACAGGGAAGATGACTGATTGAGTGGTAGGGCAACAGAGATGAGGAAGGAGAAAAAACGAACTGATCAAAAGGGCCATCATCTGTGTAACCTGAGTAACAGAGGTGAAGGTAACATTATGTAGGACAGCATCCAGAGCTAATTCCCTTCTATGTTCTCTATAATTCTGTATTTCCTCAGTCGTTTTTGTATTAACAGAAGTGAAGATAACTTGGTATTTCCTTTAATGTTTTTGTGTTAACTAATGTGAAGATAACTATGTAATACAACATCCAGTGCTAATTCCCTACTATATTCTGTATAACTTTGTATTTTCTGTATTGTTTATGGCTTTTCTGGTTCATATGTCTCCATTCTTTTGTCTTTAAAATAAAATTTTAAAAAAATATATATATATATATATTTTTTTTTTTGCGGTACTGGGGATCGAACTCAGGACCCTGCACTTGCTCGGCAAGCGCTTATTCCACTGAGCTATATCCCCAGCCCCCCCCCAAATATATATAAAATATATACAAAGGAAATTTTATTACTTATATACATTAAGTATATTATATATTTTATGTGCAACCCAGGGTAATTCTGATTCACTCAGTGTGACCTCAGAGAGCCAAAAGGTTGGCTACCCCTGGTTTCTGGGTACAGAGTTTTAATTCTACAAGATGAAAATGTTCTAGAGATGCACAGCTGTACATCACCAAGGTGAATGTACTTATCTACGCTGAACTATATACACTGATTTGGCAAAGATGGTACATGGCATGTATTTTATTATGATTTAAAATAAAATTGAAGAAACCATTGGGGGAAAGTTTTATGGTGGTATTAGTTTCCTAGAGGCTAATCAGGTGACAAAATAAGACCCTCGAGAGAAAAAAAATTTAACAGGCAATTTCCCCTGAGAATTTAACCAACTTTCAGTCTCTTTTTAAAATTGGGCCTTGCTGGGCGGGGTGGCACACGCCTGTAATCCCAGCACTTGGGAGGCGGGGGCAGGAGGATTGTTGCCAGTTTGAGGCCAGCCTGGACTACAAAGTGAGCTCAAGGCCAGCCTGGACTGCACAGCAGAATACTGTCTCAAAAGTACAAAAAAGAAAACAAAATAAAGTTGGAAACACATCTGCTTAAACATTTGTGAAATTTAGGTTAAAATTTAGAACAAGGTGTGCTGGCCCATGCCTATAATCCTACCACTCTGGGAGGATGAAGCAGGAGGATTACAAATTTGAGCCCAGACAATTTAGTGACTTATGGAGACCCTGTCTCAAAAAAGATACAAAAAACCCAACACAAAACAGAACAACAACAAAAATCCAAAACCAAGTTTGTCCAGTCAACAATTTTTTAATGGCTGCTGTGATGCAGATCCAAAATTACATCAATGGCCGGGCAATCAAAACAAGGTGTGCTGGCCCACGCCTGTAATCCCAGCACTCAGGGAGGCTGAGGCAGGAGGGTTGTGAGTTTGAGACCAGCCTGGGCTACAAAGTGAGCTCAAGCCCAGCTTGAACTGCATAGCGAGACCCTGTCTCCAAAAAAAATTTACTATCAATGTAGCAAAACCTTTCTCAGTGCTTCTACTTTAGGACATGTCTAATTTCTCGGGTGAGGTAAGGCATGGAAGGGCCTAGCACGACGCTGCTATAACAAATGGGAATATTTCCCCACTAGTCTTGTCTTGCAGAGTAGTTATGCACATTTGGATAGCTATTCTCATAAATGACCACAGCTGCCATTTACTTCCTGGGCCAAATCAAGCAATCCTAGGAAGCAGTAGAAGCAAACCAGTAAGAGCGAGAACTGCCTGGAGTCCTGAGAATTGGGGTGAACAGATGTGAACAAGTGTCTTAGAGGGGAAAAAGAAAATGTGCATGTGAGGGGTAAACACAGAGAACATAAAATTAATTGTGCACTTACCACTCCAACACACACTGGCATTTTAAAAATAACCCACTCGGTGGGTCTCACGGTGGATGTTGCTGGATGTTGCTGTGGAAACAGCTCCTTAGCCTAAATAATCCAACCAAGGTCACATGGGTAGAGGGTGGCAGAAGCACGGTTGATTCCAGCTTCACACAGCCCCAAATCAGAAAAAATATCAGAGAAAAATCAGAGAGCCAATTGAGAATCCATTCCAGTCTCCTGAAAGAAATGGAAGGAAGGTTCCTTGATCCTTCCATGGTAATAAATTTGTCTTAAAGCTTTGGCCCAGCTAAAGCTTCTTCCAAAAATCTGTTTGATTTTCTCCTTCTAGATTATCGAGTCAAACCTTTTCGAGCTTACTGACCCCTATGCGAGTCTGATGAAAGCTTTTTATTCAGTCGGTCAGTTGTTCATTTAATAAACATCTGTTGGTTGCCAGGCTGTGGACAAACTATTTATGAACTAAATTCTTTTTTTTTTAAATTTTAAAGAGTGTAGTAAATGAGACACACACACAAAAATAGAATAGCAGCATACCAGTATCACAAACATAAACCAAAGCAAGAACATTTAAAGTGATACAGGGTTTCAAGACAAAATAATACAAACAGTGGTTGTGATATTGCATATCGCTATCCTCAACTGTGTTGCTCAGATTACCAGATGTAAGAATGGAAGATTGAGCCAGGCGTGGTGGCGCACACCTGTAATCTCAACACTTGGGAGGCAGAGGCAGGAGGATCGTCTGGAGTTCGAGACCAGCCTGGGCTACAAAGTGAGCTCACGGTCAGCCTGAACTGCATAGAGAGACCCTGTCTCAGAAAGACCAAAAAAAAAGAATGGAAGATTGTTCAAACCGTTAAAGAGAATAAGAAAATAATTATTAGATAAAACATTAGAGATAACAGAGTTTCACTAGACAAGATGGTAGGAATTCACCATGGTAGTTCCATTGCATATCGTTACCTAGAACTACATTTTAACTATGGACTCTCTAGAAAAATGCATGCTCTGCTGGGTACAGTGGCACAGGTCTGTAACCCACGTAACTATCAGGAAGCAGGAAGATTCTGAGTTTGAGGCCAGCCTCGACAGTTTAGTGAGACCCTATGTGAAAATAAAAAGGGCCAGAAATGTAGCTCAGGGGTAGAACACTTGTTTACAACGCAAGAGGCCCTGGTTTCATTCTCCAGTACCACACACACACACACACGAACTGTGTTGGTTCGGGCTTATTGTGCAAGGTGAAACAATATAGTACAGGACATACTTCATAGGATTATTTATAGTAGTCACCCAAAGAATGATATACAAAAGAGTGCAGGAAATCTGTCCATACACACCAAGAATCCAGCTGAGGGCCTGGATCCCACGGAAATGTCCTGCATGAGTCCAGCTGAAGACCTAGAGCTCGTAACAATGTCTCCCACAAACCCACTTGGAGGCCCAGAACCCACAACAATGTCTCATGCAGGCCTATTTCATGGATCTGAGCTGGGAAGGCCCAAAGGTCAGTGGTGGAATCTAGGAAGTCTGTGCCAGTGGGATAAAGGATCTGTGCTAGCAGGCTGAGGGGGCTGTACTGGAGCCAGGAAGTGATGCTCAGAAGAACCAGAGCTCCCCTGAAAGGTACCACAGCCATCCTCAGCAACAGGGTGATATCCCGAGCTCCTCTGATGATCAAGATGGCTGAGTTCCCATCAGGGAAGCCAACACAGCAAGCTTCTCCAGGAGACTGAGCAGCGCACCATCTTCCCCTCCAGAGCCAGGAAGCGATGCTCAGAGTGAGGACCAGAGCTCCCCCGAAGTGAACTGAAGCCATTCTCAGTACCAGCGAGGTCCCGAGCCCCTTGGAGGATGAAAACAGCTGAATTCATCAGGAAAGCCAGTGTGACAAGCTCCTCCATCAGAACCAACAGCTCCTTACAGCTTCCACCAGCTCCCAACAGCCTCCTTCTCCTTCTCCAGTTCTGCCTCTTATGCTGCTGGCAACAGTCCCCAGCTGGGCCTCCCACACCCAGCACCATGCTTACTCAGCTCAGCTGGGGGTTATAAATTGACCTCCTTATCAATCCACTACACACACACACACACACACACACACACACACACACACACATACACACACGTACAAGGAAGGAAAAAGAAAAAAATGAATGTTCACTTAAAACTTTGTGTGCAATTTTAATCACTGGGCCTTCCATTTTCTTGGAATCCATACCTGAACAGAACCCAATATAGATATTAAATATCTGCATCTATTTCTAAGGTTCTCTCTGCTTTGTTTTGTTTTTTGCAATACTGGAGATTGACCCCACAGCCTCTGCACTGAGCTACACCCCCAGCCCTTTTTATTTTTAGACAAGGTCTTCTTAAGTCACTCATTTGCCCAGGATGGGTTCAAACTTGTGATTCTCCTGCCTCAGCCCCTTGGAGTGCTGGGACTACAGGTCTCTACCACCACAACTGGCTTGGCCTAGTTTAAAGGCCAAGCACCCAGTTAGGCACTGTGGGAAGCCATATTTTTGCTTAATGAAAGAAGCAGAATCACGAAGAATTATGAAAAGGCAAATGCCATAATAGAGAATAACGATAGCCACCCCTCTGTGTGGATCAAGCACTTAACAGCTTTGAAATGTTACCTCATTTAAACCTGTCAGTAACAAAATATCGTCCCTGTTTCATGAATGTGAAAGCCAAGACTTGGCAATGTTATAAAATGTGCCCAGGGCCTCCAGGGAGTCAACGCCTGCGCCACAAACACACCGTTGTAAAGATTATTTTCTAAAAAAGAGAATACAGTTCTAAGCCTACAATAAGAGATACTTCCTAAGGCAAGGCATACACAGAAACCACACTTTTTTTTCATCTTTTTGAGACAGGGTTTTCATATGCAGTTCAGGCTGGCCTTGAGCTCACATTGCAGCTCAGGCTGGTCTCAAACTCTCAATGATCGCCCTGCCTCAGCCTCCCAAGTGCTGGGATTACAGGCGTGTACCACCATGCCTGACTTTTGTGTGTGTGTGTGCCTTTTTTTGAGACAGGGTCTCACTATGTAGTTCAGACTGCCTGGAGCTTTGTAGTACTTTGTACTTTGTAGCCCAGGCTAGTCTTGAACTTGCAACAATCCTCCTGCTTCAGCCTCTCGAGTGCTGGGATTATAGGCGTGCACCACCATGCCCGGCTCTGGCTTTACTTTTTTATTTTTTACTATTTTATCTTTGGTACTAGGAATGGAACTCAGGGCCTCATACTTGCCAGGCAGGTGCTGTGCCACTGAGTTACATCCCCAGCCCAGAAACCACACATTTTAAAAAGTTGATAATTTTTTTAAAAACCTCTGAGGGATAAGACCCCATATGAGTAAGTGGTGGAAGAAAATAATTGTAATATATCTTCACATTAAGATAACTGAACATATATTAATAAGAACTAAAAATGTTTGCATTTTTTTTTTGCATTGTTTTTTTACTGAGATAAAGTTTACATACAGTGGAATGCACAGATATTAAGTATAAAATTACGTGGGCTTTAAAATTTTCATTTTGAGGCAGGGTCTCACTGAGTTGTCCAGGCTGGCCTTCAACTTTCAGTCCTTCCTCAGCATCCTGAGTAGCTGGGATTACAGGGGTACACCCCATGCTTGCCTCATGAGGTCCAACAAATGTGATGTCCGTATTTGTGGAGGACACCTGGGCGACTCTCCCTGCAGGAGGAGCAGTTGTCTCCCGGCCCTATTTCCATGTACTGATATGTACACAGCTGGCTGGGGCTTTTCCCTATCCCTTCCATTGGCTTTGAGCAATGCAATTCAGTCCAGCTGAGGAGCTGATGTGTATGTAGTCTTTGAAGCAAAGACAACACGGCAGTGGTCCTCCCGCCACCGCAGCTCTGGTGTAAAACGTGAGCCGAGGTAGGGCGCAGAGCTGTGCTCCTTGCTGTCAGTTCACTCATCTCAAGATAAGAGGCTATAGCCGCACATGGTGATGCACGCCTGTAATCCCAGCACTCATGAGGCTGAGGCAGGAGGATTGTTGTGAGTTCAAGGCCAGCCTGGGCTACAAGGTGAGCAGCCTGAATTGCGTAGCGAGACTTTGTCTCAAAAAGACCAAAAAAATAAAGATAAGAGGCTATGACTTCCCAAGGCATAAAAGATTACACATGAGAGGTGAAGCACCGACCCCAAAACATCACATTATACTCTAGAGATCACTCCTGCATGTCCTTCTCTCTGCATACTGCAGGGGTGACTTCAGGTCTACCCGGTCCAGCTCACAGCACTCGCCTACTTCCCGAGGTTCTCACAGTCACTCACCCTCCAGCCACTCCCTCCCTCATGAATGAATAAAACCTGGGTTCGGCCCTGGGTGGAGGCCTTTGCTCCAGTTCCACCATCACGGCTGGACTAGGACGCCCTTCACTCCCCACAACCACAAACCTGCCTTGGTGTCTTCATTCTCACCCTGGGTTCACTGGAAGTGGTAGGTTGAAACTAACTCACTTGAGTTCCTATAACTTTTCCATACAAACTTCCTGGGCCGCAGCGAGGACTGGGAAGGGCTGTCCATACATGTTAACACCCCGGCCACCTCCCACATGCCAGGGACTTCCTCATCTCCCCTTTCCAGCCAGTCCCTGCCTCCTTGGCCGTAGGCAACCCCACTTCTAACTCTTAAAGAAATACGTATATCCACGTGTGCATGTTTAATTATTTATTGTGGGGGCAAGATAGCACCTGGCTACGTAGCCAGGCCAGTCTTAAACTTGCTCTGTAACCCAGGAAGACCTCAAACTTGCCATCCGCCTGCCTCTGCCTGTGCTGGAGTTAGAGGCATGGACCAGCACGGACCATTTAGCACTGGGAATTGAACCCAGGGCCTTCACACTGATCCCCAGTCATTTTTTATTTTATTTTATTTTATTTTAAGACAAGGACTCATTAATTTGCTAAATTTTTCAGGCTGGGCTCCAATTTGAGACCCTCCTGGCTTGGGCTCCTAGAGTGCCAGGATCACAGATGTGCGCACTGTGCTTGGCTTATGCTTTTGTTTTTAATGGACACATAGTTATCTATGTATTGTGTGTACTTATGGGGTGCAGTATGATGTTTTTTGAGTCAGGGTCTCACTTTGTAGCGTAGGCTGGGCATTGAGGCACACACCTGTAATCCCTGCACTCAAGGCAGGAGGATCACTGCGAGTTCCAGGCCAGTGACCCTCCTACCTTGAGTGCTGGGATTATAGGTGTGTGCCACGATGCCCAGTTGGTATGATGTGTTTTGTTTTTTGTCTTTTTGAGACAGGGTCTCACTATGAAGTTCAGGCTGGCCTTGAGCTCACTTTGTAGCCCAGGCTGGCCTCGAACTCCTAACAATCCTCTTGCCTCAGCCTCCCAAGTGCTGAGATTACAGGTGTGTGCCACCACACCCAGCAGTATGATGTTTTAAAACACGTACACAATGTATAATGATCAGATCAGGATAGCTGGTATGTCTTTTACCACACATATATCGTTTCTTGGGGAAAAATCTTCTCTACTAGCTACTCTGAAATATACAACAAATTATCATCAACCATAGTTATCCTACTATGCTACAGAACATTAGAAGTTATTTTTGCCCTGTGCACCCCTATGCCCACCCCTATGCAGTCTTCATCTTGGCCTCCCCAATCCTTGCCAGGCTGGTACCTGTCTTCCGTTCTAGTCTTATCTCTCAGATCAGCATTTCAGCTTTCTCCTAGATGTGAGAAGATGGAGTGTCTGGCCTTCACGTATGAACTGTTTCCCGTAGCATGTCCTCCAGTTCCGAACCCATTTCTGCAAATGACAGTTGTGCATGCCAGATATTTGGTTGCAGTGGCAAGAAGCTGACCAATGCAGTACTTTTTAAATCCAGTTATCTGCCGGGGATATAGCTCTGTGGCACAAATGCCTGCCTGGCAAGTGCAAGGTCCTAAGTTTGATTCCCAGTACCAATAAATAAATAAATAAATCCAGTTATCTCTTGGTGAACTTGGGTTTTTTGTGAATTATGTTGCTAAGAACATTGACATATAAACATCTGCTCCAGTCCCTGTTTTCAGTTTTGGGGGGTAAATGCCTAGGAGTGGAACTGCTTGGTCATATTTTAATTCTAAATTTGGCCCTTTGAGAAACTGCCAAATCTTTTTTCACAATAGCAGCACTGGCTGCTTGCTTGCTTGCTTTATGTATGTATGTATATATTTATTTGTACCAGGAATTGAACTCAGGACTTTGCGCTTACCAGGCAGGCTCTTGTGCTGCTGAGCTATATCCCTAGCCCTATAATGGCAGCGCTGGGCCAGGGATATAGCTCAGCAGCACAGTGCCTGCCTGGCAAGTGCAAGGTCCAGAGTTCAACTCCCGGGACAAAACCACACACACACACACACACACAATGGCAGCACCATTTTACATTTCCATCAGCAAAGGACAAAGGTGCCAGTTTCTCTAGGCCTTTGCCAATACTTTACCTTTGGGATGTAGCCATCCTAGAGCAGTGGGACTGGCATCTCATTGTGGGTTTGCTTTGCAGGTCCCTAATGACTAATGATGTTGAACATTTTTTGTGTAGCTACCCTTTGTACAGCTTCTTTGAAGAAAAATCTATTTCTGTCTTTGGAGAAATGTCTACATCCTGTGTCCATTCCTGTATTGGGTTACTTATGATTCTGTTGCTGAGTGATAGGGGTTCTTTATATATTTAACTATTGATTAGCTCTTTATTGTTTTGGTTTGTGTCTAGATGTTCCCCAAAGCTTGGGACCTCAGTGTGGCTGAGGATGGCTGTGGTACCTTTCAGGGGAGCTCTGGTTCTTCTGAGCGTCACTTCCCAGCTCCAGTGCAGACCCCTCAGCCTGCTAGCACAGATCCTTCATCCCGCTGGCACAGACTTCCTAGATTCCACCACTGACCTTTGGGTCTTCCCAGAGCAGATCCGTGAAACAGGCCTGCATGAGACACTGTCATGGGCTGTGGGCCTCCAGTTGGACTCATGGGAGGCACTGTTATGAGCCTCATCAAGGACTTGAAGGACGCAGGGGTGGTGGTCCCCACCACATCTCCATTAATTTTCCCATTTGGCCTGCGCAGAAGACAGATGGGTCTTGGAGAATGATAGTAGATTACTGTAAACTGAATCAAGCGGTGACTCCAGTGGCTGAGGTGGTACTGGGTGTGGTTTCCTTGCCTGAGCAGACTAACACATCTCCTGTGGTTGGTATGCAGCTATTGACTTGGCAAATACCTTCTTCTCCATACCGATCCATAGGATTATCATAAACAAGGGCTGGGGATACAGCTCAGTGGCATAAGTGCCTGTCTGGCAAGTACAAGGCCCTGAGTTTGATCCCTGGTACCACAAAAAAAAAAAAAAACCCAGAAACAATTTGTCTTCAGCTGGCAAGGCCAGCATTATACCTTCACCATCTTACCTCAGGGGTACATTAACTCGCCAGGCCTGTGTCACAACTTAGCTCGCAGGGATCTTAATCACCTCTGTCTTCTACAAGATATCACCCTGGTCCATTATGTGGGTGATGTTATGCTGACTGGGCCTAGTGAGCAGGAGGTAACAACCACTCTGGATTTGTTAGTAAGATATTTGAGAGCGAGAGGATGGGAAGTAAATCTAACAAAGATTCAAGGTTCTTCTACTGCAGTGAAGTTCCTAGGAGTCCGGTGGTGTGAGGCATGTAGAGACATCCCTTCTAAGGTAAAAGGTAAGTTGTTGTGTCTTGTTTCTCCTATGACCAAAAAGGAGGCACAGCGCCTAGTGGGCCTATTTGGATTTTGGAGGCAACACAGGTGTTTTACTCAGGTGTTTTACACAGGTGTTTCACTCAGGTGTTTTACTTCGGCCCATTTACCAAGTGACTCGGAAAGCTGCTAGTTTTGAGCGGGGCGCAGAACAGGAAAAGGCTCTGCCGCAGGAGGCTGCCACAGGTCCAAGCTGCTGCCACAGGTCCAGGGTGCTGTGCATGCTGCTCTGCCCCTGGGGCCATATGATCCAGCTGATCCAATGGTACTTGAAGTGTCAGCGGCAGAAAGAGATGCTGTTTGGAGTCTCTGGCAGGCCCCCATAGGTGAATTGCAGCAGAAACCTTTAGGACTTTGGAGCAAGGCCCAGCCGTCATCTGCAGACAGCTATTCTCTCTTTGAAAAACAGCTCTTGGCCTGCTACTGGCCTTAGTGGAAACTGAAAGCTTGACCATGGGCCACCAGATCACCATGCGCCGAGCTGAGTTGCCTGTCATGACCCAGGTATTATCTGATCCACCCAGTCATAAAGTTGGACATGCATAGCAACAGTCTATCATTAAAGGGAAGTGGTATATTTGTGATCAAGCCAGAGCAGGTTCAGAGGGTACAAATAAACTGCATGAGGAAGTTGCCCAGATACCTATGGCTCCTACGCCTACTGTACTGCCTTCTGTTTCCCAGTATGCACCTATGGCCCTGTGGGGTGTACCATATAAGCAGTTGTCAGAGGGAGAGAAGGCTAGGGCCTGGTTTACGGGTGGCTGTGCACGCTATGCAGGCACCACCCACAAGTGGACAGCTGCAGCATTACAGCCCCTTCCTGGGACATCCCTACAGGACAGTGGTGAAGAGAAATCTTCACGGTGGGCAGAACGTAGGGCAGTGCACTGGGCAGTACATTTTGCCTGGCAGGGAAAGTGGCCAGATGTGCGACTGTATACTGACTCATGGGCCATAGCCAATGGTCTGGCTGGATGGTCAGGAATGTGGAAAGAACATAAATGGAAAGTTGGCGACAAAGATATTTGGGGGAGAGGTATGTGGGTTAACCTTTCCATGTGGGCAGAGGATGTAAAAATATTTGTTTCCCATGTAAACGCTCACCAAAAGGTGACATCTTCAGAAGAGGATTTTAATAATCAAGTGGATAAGATGACCCATTCTGTGGAGAGCAGCCAACCTCCTTTGTCAGCCACCCCGTCATTGCCCGATGGGCCCATGAACAGAGTGGCCATGGTGGCAGGGACAGGGGATTATGCATGGGCTCAGCAACATGGACTCACCAAGGCTGATCTGGCTACAGCTGCTGCTGAATGCCCAGTATGCCAGCAGCAGAGGCCAACACTGAGTCTCCGGTATGGCACCGTTCCCCGTGGTGATCAACCTGCAACCTGGTGGCAGGTTGATTAATTGGACCACTTCCGTCATGGAAGGGACTGCATTTTGTCCTCACTGGCATAGACACATATTTGGGATATGGATTTGCCTTTGCTGCATGTACTGCTTCTGCCAAAACTACCATCCGTGGACTCACAGAATGCCTTATCCACCGTCATGGAATTCCACATGGCATTGCCTCTGACCAAGGAACACATTTTGCAGCCCAAGAAGTGAGGCAATGGGCTCATGCTCATGGAATTCACTGGTCTTACCATGTTCCTTACCACCCAGAAGCAGCTGGATTGATAGAAAGGTGGAATGGTCTTTGGAAGACACAGTTAAGGTGCCAGCTAGGTGGTGATAGCTTGCAGGGTTGGGGTAAGGTACTTCAAAAGGCTGTATATGCCTTGAATCAACGGCCACTATATGGCACTGTGTCTCCCACAGCCAGGAATCAAGGGGTGGAAGTCGGGATGGTACCACTCACCATTGCTCCTAGTGGCCCATTGGCAAAATTTCTGCTTCCTGTCCCTGCAACCTATGTTCTGCCGGCTTAGAAGCCTTAGTTCCTGAGGGGGAAGGATTGTACCAGGAAGCACAACAGTGATACCACTGAACTGGAAGCTAAGATTTCCCCGTTTTGGTCTCCTCATGCCTCTGAGGGAACCATCTGAAAAGGGAGTCACAGTGCTGTCAGGGGCGATTGACCCAGACTATCGGGGAAATTGGCCTGCTACTCCACAATGCAGGGAAGAAAGAATATACTTGGAGTGCAGGAGATCCCATAGGGTGCCTCTTAGTATTACCATGCCCTGTTATTAAAATCAAGGGGAAACTACAATAGCCTAATACAGGCACAGTGACAAATGACCCGGAGCATTCAGGAATGAAGGTATGGGTCACTCCACCAGGGAAAGAACCAAGGCCTGCTGAGGTGCTTGCTGAAGGCCAAGGGAATACAGAATGGGTAGTTCTAAATACCAGCTACGACCCTGTGACCAGCTATAGAAAAGAGGATTATAATGGTACTATTTCTCCCCTATATGTTGCTAATGTAATAGAATGTTGATAGACTTAATACTGGATTCTTCAGGATTGTTAAACCCGTGTTATAATATTCAAGTTATGAAATTCTAAGTGTAAGCATCAACCAAAGAAAGTTTACATTCTATTTGGGTGAGGGGATTAGTGTGTTTCCGTTGGTACAAAGGATAGCTATAACATGTTAAGTGCAATTAAATACATGTCTTTGTATCTGGGGATTGGTTTAAAGAAATGTGTCTGGTTGCCAAGTTGACAAGGGGTGGATTGTAGTGGATGATTGATTATGCGAGCTTGAGAAGTTTAGAAGCTTAAACTTGGCTCAGCAATTGGCTCAGCAACTCTATACCCCAGGGTGTGGATGATATAAAAGGGAAATAAAGAAGGACAGGGGAACTTCCATTCCTTTGGAGGAGCTCCAGTCCTCACCTTCAGCTTGGACTTCGTCTCCTGGCTTCTAGTGCAGACTCTTCGGCTTCCGCCTTGGATCCTTCAGCCTTCCATTGCAGACCCATCAGCCTCCTGGTACAGACTTGCATGGAACTCTGCAGTGAACTCCAGACCCTGGGCTGATTCCTTCGGTCTTCAGTGTGCAGACACCCTCTGCACGCTTCCTCATACAGCTCTTTGGCTGACCATTGTAAGCCAATCTTGTAACTCCTTATACATCTGCACATCTTGTGTTGTATCTGTTTCTTTAGTAAAACCCTGCCTGATACAGATTTTGGTACCAGGAGTGAGGTTTTTATTGTTGTGCTGTTGCCTGGCCATGTGACTTAAGAACCTTTGGAATTAATTTGGAAACATTTTGAGAGACTAAACAAACAGGCAGCCCTTGTATGCTGCAAACTATATTGTTAACTCTGACTGAAGTCTGGAAAATCAGAGGACTTATAGAAATGCTACCAGTTAAGATGAAGCTCAGAGGAAGCTTCATTTGAGAAGGACTGCACTGGCTGCTGGATCCAAGGTAATATATTGCACTTTAGCAAATTGTGTTTAGACATACTGCCTGGTTGAAGAAACAAAAGTTTCAATGTAGTCTATTTTGGGGTTACTGTTGTGAGCTTTTGGCCAGATCTATGTTTGAAATTAAGAGCAAAAAGCCAGTAGAATGATATGAAGCATTTGGCCAGAGGGGCGGCTCTAATGGAGCATTGGATTGCAAGGATGAAGTAGAGGGAAAACGTGATTGCTAAGAACAGAACAATGATAAAATGAACTGAAGCCTTCCACCTAAAGATAAGAGTGTCTTTGAATTGCGGGAGATGCCTGTTTTTTAGTCTTGCCATGCAATGTAAAAATTAATGGGAAGTAAGGACTGTGACTGTAATAGTTATTATAATATGTTTTATGTTGTTTTTAGATGTTTGTAATCAGGTTAATTAATCAAAGTATTGTCCTTTAACCTTGAATTTTGGTCACCCTTTAAATATTTTGTTTTTGGTACAGGAATGAGTACAAAAAAAGAAAGAGAATTGTATATATATTAATGTAAATGTGAATAGCATAAGACATGTTAACTTTTCACAAGCCTGCCACTAGAGACTATGGATTAAGGAAATGTGTACAGTTATCAAGTGGACCAGAGGTGGATTGTAGTGGATTGATAACTGGTGGTCAATTTATAATCCCCAGGTGAAGTAAGCATGGTGCTGGGTGTGGGATGCCCAACTGGTTTTTTGGGGGGTGGATTGTTGCCAGCAGCATAAGAGGTAAAACTGGAGAAGGAGACTGTTGGGAGCTGAGAGAGGCTGTGGGAGCTGGTGGGAGCTGTAAGGAGCGGTTGGTTCTGTGGGAGGAGCTTGGCACGCTGGCTTTCCTGATGAACGTGGCTGTTTTCATTCTCTGAGGAGCTTGGGACCTCGCTGGCACTGAGAACAGCTTTGGTTCACTTTGGGGGAGCTCTGGTCCTCACCCTGAGCATCGCTTCCTGGCTCCGGAGGGGAAGATGGTGCGCTGCTCAGTCTCCTGGGGAAGCTTGCTGCGTTGGCTTCCCTGATGGGAACTCGGCTGTCTTGATCATCAGAGGAGCTCGGGACCTCACTGTTGCTGAGGATGGCTGTGGTACCTTTCAGGGGAGCTCTGGTTCTTCTGAGCATCACTTCCTGGCTCCAGTGCAGACCCCTCAGCCTGCTAGCACAGACCCTTCATCCCGCTGGCACAGACTTCCTAGATTCCACCACTGACTTTTGGGCCTTCCCAGCACAGATCCTTGAAACAGGCCTGCATGAGATATTGTTATGGGCTCTGGGCCTCCAGGTGGACTCGTGGGAGGCATTGTTATAGGCTCTAGGTCTTCAGCTGGACTCATGCAGGGCATTTCCGTGGGATCCAGGCCCTCAGCTGGATTCCTTGGTCTTGGTGTGTGGACAGATTTCCTGCACTCTCTTGTATACTATTCCTTAGGTGACTGTTATAAATAATCTTACAAAATATGTGTCCTCTATTATATTGTTCCCCTTTGGAAAAATATCCCTCAAACTAACACAACAAGATTCCTTTTCATCAGTTATGGTACAGACATGGAAATGACTGTCAAATAATACGCTGGTCGGGCTGGCCTTGAACTCCTGGTTTCAAGAGATCTGACACACTCAGCCTCCTGAGTAGCTGGGACTACAGGCACATGCCACAGTATCTGTTTTTTTGTTTGTTTGTTTGTTTTGGGTTTTTTTGTACCGGGAACTGAACTCACAACCTTGTGCTTGCCAAGCAGGTGCCTGTGCCACTGAGCTATATCCCCACCAGAGTGTCTGTTGACAGAAGTTTTTGTGGTTTTGTTTTATTGTTGTTTATAAGTTTTATTTTGAGATTATAAAATAAAAATTTTTTTTGAGACAGAGTTTTGCTATGTAGTTCAGGCTGGCCTCAAACTCACAGCAATCCTCCTGCCTCGTTACAGGCATGCACCACTATGCCAGATATTATTTTGAAATAAATTCTTGCCAAATTGCTCAGGTTGGCTTTAAATTTGCAATCTTCCTGACTCAGCCTCCTGAGTAGCTGGGATTATACATGTATACTGCTGTGCCTAACTAAGAAGTTTCTAACTGCAGATCCCTAGTAGCAAGAGGCACAGCCTACCATGCAGGGTCACATGAAGAAAGCACTAGCACCAGACACGAGGCAGGGAGAGCAGGAGCCTCTTCAGCAATCCTCCTGCTTCAGCCTCCTGAGTGCTAGGATAATCATGCAAAAAAATTTTTTAAAATTAAAAATACAAAAAAAGGGGTGGGGATATAACTCAATGCCAAAGAAAAAGCAAAAAAGTTTTAAAAAGACATGATTACGGAAGGAAAATGAAAACGTTTTTTAGATAGGTTCAAATAGGAAGCTAAGAAAAGCGGCGAAGCTGACAACAGGTCCCGCGAAATCACCCTGTGTGAGAAGCAGAAAGAAAAGCAACGACGAGAAAGGAGCAGAGCCTGAGAGAGCGTGCGCGCCACGGTCAGCCTGCGGCGTCTCGGGAGGGAGAGGCAGAACGCGTAGGAAAACTGGCTGAAAAAAATAATAGCTGAAAACTCCCTAAATCTGATCTACAAAGAAACGGATGTGCTGGGTGTGGTGGCTCGCGCCTGTAATCCCAGCACTCGGGAGGCTGAGGCAGGAGGATCATTATTCGTTGTGAGTTCAAGGCCAGCCTGGGCTACAAAGTGAGCTCAAGGCCCGCCTACACTGCATAGTGACAGCCTATCTCAAAAAGACATAAAGAAAGAAACAGATATGAACTTAACTCTAAATGGCATACACCAAAGAGACCCACACTGAGAGAGGTTGTCGCCAAACTGTCAAAAAACAAATCTAAACAGAGACCCTTGAAAGCAGAAAAAGAGAAGCAACTTGTGATGTGCAAAGGTCCTCAATAAGGTTGAGGGCAAATTTCTCACCAGAAAACATGCAAGTCAATGAGATCACATACTTAATGTACAGAAAGAAGCTGTCAATCAAGAATTCTGTATCTGGAGCCAGGTGTGGTGGTATAGCACTGTAATCCCATGATCCAGGAGGCTGAGGCAGGAGGATCGCTGTGAGTTTGAGGCCAGCATTGGATACACAGTGAGTTCAAGGCCAGGCTGGACTACATAGTGAGATTCTCTCTCTCTCTCTCTCTCAAAAAAAATAGACAATTCTGTATCTGACAGAATTATCCTTTGAGAATAAAAGGGAAGTTAAGATATCCCTCATTAAAAGTTGAGGGAGTGGCACTGGTGAATTCGCCTTACAAGGGATCCTAAAGGGAGCTCTCAGGCTGGTATAGGCAACTACATAAGTCAAAACACCAGAACATCCAGCATTATTATAGTTACAGATTTGTAAACCATTTTTTTCCTATGTATTTAAAACACAGATGCATATAACAATTATAAATCTGTGTTAATAAGAACACAATGTATAAAGTAGTAATATGTGACTATAACAATACAAAGGGGGAAGAAAAATGCTATACAAGAGCGAAATTTTTTCCCAGCACTCAGGAGGCTGAGGCAGGAGGATTGCCAACCTGAGCCACATAGTGAGTTCTAGGTCAACCTGAACTGCATAGAGAGACCCTGTCTCAAAAAAAAAAAAAAAGAGTAGAATTTTTGAATAGCATTGAAGTTGCATTGGTATTGAATCAAACAAGGTTGTTATAGGTTTGAGATGTTAATTGTAATCTGAAACACAGCCACTAGAAAATAATTGTAAAGTATACAGAAAAGGAGGAGACAGGCATGGTGGCACATGCTTGTAATCCCAGGACTTGGGAGACTGAGATAGGAGGATTGCTGTGAGTTTGAGGCCAGCCTGGACTACAAAGTGAGACCTTGTCTCAAACAAACAAATAAACAGACAAGCAAACACACGGAAAGGGAAATGAAGCTGGGCATGCTGGTTGTACACCTGTAAGGCTGGTACCTACAAGGTCAGACAGGAGGATTGTGAGTTCAAGCTCAGCCTGCCTACACAGTAAGGCTCTGTCTCAGACTTCCCCCAAATTCTCTGCCCCTACAAAACAAAACGAGAATCAAAATAATATAGTAACAGGCACACACACACACACACACACACACACACACACACACACACAAGAAGATAGTAATACAGGAGTAAAAGATGACATAAGGCTAGGTGTGCTGGTGAACCTCTGTAATCCCAGGACTGAGGGATGCTGAAGCAGGAGGAGCATTATGAGTTCAAAGTCAGCCTGGGCTACATAATGAGTTCAAGGCTAATCTGGACTACATGGTAATTCCCCATTTCCAAAGGGGAAAAATAAAGAAATCAAATAAGGACAAAAACGGATGATAGAAGTAGGAAGAAAATGTTCAAATGGGAAGGAGAACAAGGGAGGAGGGAGGATGGAAGAGGAAGGGAGGGGTGGGGAAGACACTCCTACAATAACAGTTGGAAATTTGTGTGTTCCATACTCAGTAATGGATAAAAGAGATGCACAGGAGATCAGTGAGCAGAGGACTTGACCGATGCTCTAAACCAACTAGACCTACTAGGCACTTGGGGAACTCCTACCCAAAGACACCTTCTGAACGGCACACGGGAGCATCTCCAACACAGACCACAAAGCGGACACAAGCAAATACAAAATTTAAAAGACGGGAATCATGCGAAGTACCTTTTCTAATCACAATGATTAGAAAATAGAAATCAATGACAGGATAATAACAAAGAAAAATTTTACAATGTGGAAATTAAATAACCCCCAAACTCCTTATTGGGGATTGACTCTAGTATCTACACACTGAGCTACATCCCCAACCTTTTTTTTTTTTTAAATTTTAATACAAGGTCTCTCTGAGTTGCTAAATTGTCCAATCTGGACTTGAAATTATGATCCTTCTGCCTCAGCCTCTTGCTGAGATAATAGGCCTGTGCCACCACACCCAATTTGAAATATACTCTTGCCCTGTGTGATGGTGCACACCTGTAATCCCAGCACTTGGAAGGCTGAGGCAGGAGGATCATTGTGAGTTCGAGACCAGCCTGGGTTACAAAGTGAGCTCAAGACCAGCCTGGACAGCATAGCGAGAGCCTGTCTCAAAAAGATAAAAAAAAAAAAAAAAGAAAGAAAGAAATATCATACTCTTTTTGTTTTGTTTTGTCTTTTGTTTTTCCCAGACAGGGTCTTGCTCTGTAGTTCAGGCTGGCCTTGGACTCACTAAGTAACCCAGGCTGGTCTCCAACTCACTTCCATCCTCCTGCTTCAGCCTCCTGAATGATGGTATCGCAGGAGTATGCCACCACACCCAACTTGAAATATCATACCCTTAATCAATACCAATGATTCAATGAGGATATCATAGGGAGATTAGAAAATACTTTGAGACAAATGAAAATGAAAAAAAAAAAAAACCACATACCAAAATTTATGGGAGGCAGAGAAAGCAGTACCCAGAGAAAATTTATAGATGTAAACATCTACATTAAAAAAAGAAAACTAAAAATCCAATTTAACACTTGAAGGAACTGGAATAAGAAGAGTAAATTATATGCAAACTTACTAAATTTCAAAGTAGAGGCAAAATAAAAGATAGGTACACAGCAGACAGATTTTAGCTAGATTGACTTAAAAAATAAAGAACAAGAGAAGATTCGATTTGTTAGAATCAGAAACAAACATGGGGTCATTATACTGACCTTACAGAAATAAAAACATTTATAAAAGAATATGAATATTATACACAAATAAACTAGGTAACCTAGATTGAATAAATTTCTGGAAGAAATAAAAAAATCTGAACAGACTTATAGTAAGTAAAAAAAAGTGGTCTCTCCTCTCCTCTCCTTTCCCCTCCCTTCCCCTCCCCTCCCCTCTCCTCCCCTCCTGTCTTCTCCTTTCCTTTCTTTTTGTGGTACTGAGAGTTGAACACAGTGTCTTTCTATTAATACACATCCCCTGCCCTTTCCAGTTTTTAATTTTGAGACAGGATCAAAATTACTTAGGCTAACTTAAACTTGCAAACCTCCTGCCTCAACCACTCAAGCAGTTGTGATTATAAGCATGTACCTGTAATACTGTGTCTGGGATTTGGGGCAGGGGATTGTTTGTTTGTTTGTTTGAGACAAGGTCTTGTTATCTAGTTCAGGATGGTCTTGAACTCACTGTGCACACCAGACGGGCCTTGAATTTATGGCAATCCTCCTGCCTCAGCTTCCCAAGTCCTAAGATTATAGATGTGTGCTACCATGCCCAGCTTGTAATACTGTATTTGGTAAATGATTTCTTGGATATGACATCAGAAGCACAGGTAATAGAAATAAATTAAACAATCAAAATGAAAAACTTTTGTGGGCTGAGGATGTAGCTCCAGGGTAAAGCACTTTCCTAGCATGAATGAAACCCAGTATTCAATCCTTAGCACTACAATAAACAAAATAAAAAAAATAAACTTCTACAGCTAGGGTGTAGCTCAGTTGTGGAGTGCTTACCTAGCATGCATGAGGTCCTGGGTTTGATTTCTAGTACTATAAGTAAATAAATTAAGTTAAATTTTAAAATTTGTCCCTCAAAAAAAATACCAGCAACAGAGTGAAAAGATAACTTACAGAATGGGAGAAAATATTTACAGATCTCATGTCTGATAGGTACTTGTGTCTAGAAAATAACAATAACAACTCAATATTTTTTTTGAGACAGGGCATAATACATAGTCCAGGCTGGCCTTGAACTCTTATGTTACTCAGGCTGGCCTCAAATTTATAACACTCCTCCTGCCTCGGCCTCCCAAATGCTAGGATTACAAGTATGCACCACCATGCCTGGCTTGATGACTCAATAATAAAAAGATAAATAGCACAATTTTAAAATGTGCAAAGACTCTGTATTTTTCTTCAAAAAAAAAGATACACACTTATCAGTAACCACGTTAAAAACGCTCTCCATCATTAATCATTATGGAAACACAAATCAAAAGCACAATTAGGACAAACTTCCAGGAAGATGGCAGAATGGTAATCGGGAGGCAAAGAGCCTCCCAAACTTTGGTGTCCAGACACTGGAATATTTTTGTAACACAAGGAAGAGAAGAAGGAAGGACGGATCTGAAGTCAACAGGAAGAGCAGAGAGAAACTTCAACATAGAAGAGGTGGAGGACAGCACTTTCTTCCCGAGTCCGGACTCACTGCTTAGGAGTAGCGGTCCAAACCTGAGACACACAGTGACTGCGGGCAAACCCAGAGGCCTCTACAGAGAGATGCAGCCACACAATGGAGCAGTGGATGCTGTGGACTCACTGGCTGGCGAGTGGCCTGGCTTCAGGGACCAAGACAAGAGGGCGATCGGCCAGGAACGATCTTGGAAAGGGGCCAGCTGAGCTCAGAACTCAGAACAACTACTGACTCCATCTAGCAGCTCCCACCCGAGTTCAGTCCTACAGAAGGGGCACTGACTGCTGCAGACTTAACTAGTCTGGTTCCAGTCTCACTGCCAGAAACCAGCCTGAACGTCAGGGGAAATAAAGGTGCAGACTCACTGAGATTATCCACTATTCCACTGTAAAGCTACTGCCAGCTTTCTGGGATAAATTCACACTGATCTGGACTCTGTCTCCACACATTGTCTACCAGTGACAGCAAAGACAAACCCTGAAGAGAACAGTTTTTTTTCCTCTCTTGTTATTTTATTTGGTTTGGGTTTTTTTGGGGGGGAGGGTGTTGATTTTTCCCTTTTTCACTGTTTAATCTTGCTTTTATATGAGTTTGGCAATGGTTTTATGTGGCTGTTGTTCTGTTCTTCCTTTTATTGTTTTCTTCTCTCTTCCCCTCCTGTCTTCTGTACCAGTTTCCCAAAGTTGTGTGTTCCTCCTTTGTCTTCTAGCCTTGCTTCTAATCCTTCCTCTTCTTCTATTTCTCTATTTCCCCCAACCCCTTTCAAATTTTCTCACCTCAGGGTAAAATTGGCATATTAAGGGCTTATTTACTGTATACAGTTTTCTGGGTTGTTTAAATTTTATTATATAGCCACCAACATAGCTTGTATGGTTAAAGGTGGGAAATCAATGGGTACCACAGTTTGTCGCTTTCTGGGTTATCCTTGATGCTACTGTTGTTGCTGATTGTACCCTTTCAACCAAAGTGACATCATCGTTCTAACCAGTGGTTCTTCCTGATATTTCAAGACTGAGATTGCCTAAGGATCATAGAAAATACTGTGGGCCAGTGTGAAAGAACCAGGGGCTGGGCCAAGTAGGTAGAAACTTCTCATCTCCAACAAATTGGACAGGTAGGATCTTGCAATGGAGTCAAAAGCAAAAAATAAAAATAAAAATAAAAAAAACCCCTACATGTGGGGGACACCTCTGAGTAGTTATTGTCTAAGTGTTCTAAATATCAGCAATAAAGCAACCCCCCATCAGCAATTTACAAGCATCAAACCAGGAATTAAATTAAAAAGCCAGGGTTGTCACTTCAGACAAGTGGGTCTGTGGGACTTGTGCCCCTTCACTGCATTGCAGGAAGTTGAAGGTCGGCAGTGAGGGCTGCCTGGCCTGGAGCTGGGCAGGAGTATGAGGGAGCGTCACTGCCCTTCTCCTTCCAGCAGCCTTGGTGCCTGCCCTGCAGTGTTCTGGGGTCCCCACACATCCCACCCTGCTGTCTTCACAGCGAGACACCCACTCAAGTGATCCCTAGGTTGTCAGTCCAAGGGTCAAGTCCTCTTCCCATCCCAATCAAAACATCTCCAGTAATCCTTTCAGTGCAGCAGAAGCACCGTGGGAGTGTGAGACTGGCTTTTTCTCCTTCTGTGTTCTAGTTTCCATACCTATTCCCTTTCTCCCTGCTTTCCATATCTTGTCCAAAGGAGTGGATTTGGTGTTGATCTCTGAGACACCTTCAGTGTTGACATTTTGGTTCTTGGCCAAGGCCTTTGACTCTTCACCATATGAAACTGAGCCCTACACTCCTATTGCATGTTTCCCACTGTCCAGGTAGATGGAAGATTCGCCCTTAGAGTAGAGGTTACAGGCTTTGGTGAGTCTCCGGTCACCTAGGGAATTTATGTATATTCTTGGGCTTTATCCTACAGAAACTCCTGGTAAGGTGATGCACAGACACTTGCAGTTCCCATCCCAAGTGCTTCACATTCAGACGATCTTAGAATCCTTCATTTTGGGAATCTCTGCTGCAAAAGACATGGGAGAATGACAAGACAGGAGCCCCTGAAATGGGTCTCCACTGGAAGGTCAGGAATTAGGAAATATTTAACATCCCAGAAGCCAATAGGGTTTTCCTTTGCACTATAGGAGCTAGAGGATTGTCTGATACTTCTCAAGAAAAGAATAATACATATATATGAAAAGAGAGAGAGAACCCATATGTCCTTATGTAAGATCAGTTTTTGAATAAACAGTTTTAAATGTCTGATTTCAATCAAGCCTAGTGGGCTTTCCCACCTCAATAAAAAAATTTAAAACAAGAAGACACATTTTTGTGTGTCTTTTTTGAGACAGGCTCTCACTATGTAGTTCAGGCTGGCTTTGAGCTCATTTTGTAGCCCAGGCTTGTCTTAAATTCACAACGATCCTCCTGCCCCAGGCTCCTGAGTGCTGGGATTACAGGAATGTGCTACCACACCCTGTGAGAAGACAGTTAAACAAGATGCAACTCCAGACATCCAGTTCACTAGAGGCAAACTGAGGTAGAGATGAGCTGGGACAATCCAAAAGCCACCCACCTGGCCACTCTGAAGTAGTAAAAACGGAGCAATGAATGAAGCTCTGGAAAAAAACAAGTCAGGGGCTGGAAATACAGCTCAGTGGCACAAGTGCCCACCTGGCAAGCACAAGGTCCTGAATTTGATTTCCGGTTCCAAAAAAAAAAAAAAAGGGCAGGGGATATATCTCAGCAGCATAAGCATCTGCCTGGCAAGCATGAGGTCGTAAGTTTGATTCCCGGTACCAACCCCCCCCCAAAAAAACCCCCAAAACAAATCAGAAATAATTTCTCAGATAACTACAGAAATGGTGGCCATGTTGAAAAATGCTTAGTGACTCCAGATACAGACTTTTAAAAAATACAAGACTTTAGGAAAATGATGGAAACCATGAATGCCCAACATAGGAAAGAAAACAGATTCAAGCAGATAGCCAGGAAACTAAAAGTTTCATTGAAAGTATCCACAGCAGGATAAACCAGTGTGAGGCCAGAATCTCAGACACAGAAGACAGGCTTTCAGTTAGTGATCATGAAGAAAAGATTTCTTAAAAATAGCAAGGGACCATGAGAAATCAATCCAGCAGTTGCTAGATGGTGTGAAGAAGAATAACATAAGATTTATTGGGGGGTCAATAAAACAGTAGGAGATAGCAGAAAGGACATAAAGACCTCTTTACAGATGCCATGGCAGAAAAATTCCCTGACATGGAAAAAGAATTTGACTTATAGTTAAGCGAGGCATAAAGAACTCCGATTAGTCATGAGGAAAAGAAGTTTAGGGCTAGGCATATCATAGTCAAGTTCCCAGAAATTCAAGACAAGAACAGAAGAGTAAAAGCTGTTAGAAAGAGAAACAAATCACCTATAAAGGAAAGCCCATGAGAATCACAGCTGATTTTCAACACAAACCCTTGAGTCAAGGATAGCTTGATGTGAAGTATTCCAAGTCATAAATGAAAACAACCTTAGGGGCTGGGGATATAGCTCAGTGGAATAAGCGCTTGCCTAGCAAGCGCAGGGTCCTGAGTTCGATCCCCAGTACTGCAAAAAAAAAAAAAGAAAAGAAAAAGAAAACAACCTCCAACCATGACTGATGTTCCTCACAAAACTATCTTTCATAATTGATGGAGAAATAAGATACTCCCATGACAAAGAACACCTGAAGAAATTCACAAATACCAAACCAGCACTCCAAAATGTTCTGAAGGATATTCTAGAAAGAGATAACAAGGACTGCAACTCCACAGGCTCTGAAAGAATGAGTCCACAAGGCAAAGTAAACAATTACACAGGGAAGAAATAAAAGGGAGCCAAAAATAGGAACATACCATGACAAGAACAAGTCAGTATGTATCAGTTATAACCATCAGTTTGGCCAACTCCAGATATTGGAGTTACTGAATAAAATCAAACTTTGTGATAGTTCTCTTCTGCCAGTGAAATTACTGGCACTGAGTGGAGCCACTAGAATATGACTGAAATATATAGGTAGACCTCAATACACTAAGCGCACTGAGAATGACTGGAACTGACAGAAGACTCCAGGAGTGTCAAATCTAGCTCCCTTAAACTGTACTTCGATCGCCTCCCAAGAAACACAGCAGAGAATCTCTTCTGCTAACTGCGATGATAGAGTCACTGTTTTCTCTTGGATCTGGTAGTTACCAAGTTGTGTTTTAGGGAGATGGCTTGACAGATTCTGGAGACTGCTTTCAGCTTTGTGCTTCTTTTAAGGCTGTTTTACTGCACCAGTTTAATGATCTATAATTTCTTCATTAGTAATATTTTAAATACACTTTTGTCACATCTGCTGATAAACTATATTATGACATTATAGAATTTTCTCATGGAAATTGAGAGCCACTGTATTGCTATGCTTTGTAAAAATTCTTCACTCCTTTGCTCTTTTAAGTACATAGTCAACACTGGAATGAAGTCCCTCCGTTGCATAATGATGGCTGCTTTTAAAATATTAAGTGGCTTTCTTTCTTTTTGGCATCACATATCAAGATCAAAAAATACCTTTTCATCAGGCATGGATTGGAACTTTTTTGGGGTACTGGGAATCGAACTCAGGACCTCACACTTGCCAGGCAGGTGCTGTGCCACTGAGCTATATCCCTGGCCCAGAATTTTCTTTAACTTAGGTTCTCCTAAGCCATCTTATCTTTAACAAAGGGGCCAAATGTGTTCACTGGAAGAAAGATAGCTTCTTTAATAAATGGTGCTGGAGAAACTCACTCTCCAAATGCTGACGATTAAAACTAGACCCATAGCTTTCACTATGCATTAAACTAAAATCAAAATGGATTAAAGATCTAAATATTAAAACAGAAACACTAAATCTGCTGGAAGGTAGAATAGGTAGACCTCCTGAAAACATTGGTGTAGGCAAAGATCTTATTTATGAACAAAATCCCAATTGCACAGGAACTAACACAGAGAATCAACAACTAGGATCTTATCTCATTGAAAAGCTTTTGCATAGCAAGGGAAACCACCAACAGAGTGAAGGTAAAATCCACAATGTGCGAAAACATTTTTGGCAGCTGTTTCTCAGGCAAAGGATTACTATCTAGCATATATAAAGAACTCAGAAAAATGAGGCCCTACAAATTTAAAGACCAATCCCAAAACGAGCCTTCTCAGATAAAGAAATACAAACAGTTCAACATCACTGGTTATTCTATTTTTTTTTTTTCACGTCAGACGGGTAATGTGCCGACGTCGTAACAAGGTTTGAGGGAGGCACATCTCATGCAAATGGCATGAACACCCAATCATCACGCTCATGAACCGAAGGATCCATCACTGGTTATTCTAGAGATGCAATTTTAAGCAATGCCGAGATTCTATCTCACCCTAGAAAGAATGGCTATTATCAAGAAATAGGCCAATAATAAATGCTGGAGGGGCTGTGGGGGAAAAGGAACCCTTCTCCACTGTTGGTGGGTGTATAGACTGGTACAACCACTGTGAAAATCAGTGTGAAGATTACTCAACAAACTGGGACTACAGCTTCCTCTTGATCCAGCCATTCCCCCTCTTGGTGTCTTCCTGAAAGAATTAAAACACCATATCACAGTGATATGTGCACACCCATGTTTACAGTGGCAGTTTGTAATAGCCAAGTCTCAAAAACAGCCCAAATGCCCATCAGCCAGTGAATAGATAAAGACGTGTTTTATTTCAGACAAAGGAGTAATACTCTGTCATAAAAAAGCATAAGCTTGAGGCTTTCTAGATATATGGATACACCTTAAGACCACACTCTTAGGTGAAATAAATCAGACACACGTGTGAATATTGCATTGTTTCTCTGGTATGAGAAAACGAAAGTTGGCACATGCCTGTAATCCCAGCACTCAGGAGGCTGAGGCAGTAGGATTGTTGCAAGTTCAAGACCAGCCTGGGCTACAAAGTGAGCTCAAGGCCAGCCTGGACTGCATAGCAAGACCCTGTCTCAAAAAGACAAGAAGAGAGAGAGAGAGAGAGAGAGAGAGAGAGAGAGAGAGAGAGAGAATGAAAGTGTAAATAAGGACCAAACCGTGTAATAGGCTTTGTGAAATAGGAAGAAAATGTTTATATGGGGAGGGTAAGACAGGAGAGGAAGGCAGAAAGCAAAGAAGGGAAAAAGTAAAAAAAAAAAAAAAAAGCAGGAAAACATGGAAACAAAGCTTTTTAAATGGGGAGGGGAGGAGGGGTTGAAAGGTAGGGAGGGAGTGGGAAAATAAAGGGGAAAAAAAAAGCATAATCAGAGCTGGGCGTAGTAGCACCTGCCTATAATTCCAGAACTGGGAGGCTGAGGCAGGAGGATCACAAGTTGGAGTCCACTTCAACAACTTAGTGACCTAGCATGACCCTGACTCAAATTTTTCAGAACCCTGACTCAAATTTTTCAGAAAAAAAAGGGGGAGCTGAGGATATAGTTCACTAAATTCAATCCTAGTGCCCCCCGGCATAATTTTGTTTTTGAGACAGGGTCTCACTATGTAGTTTATTTATTTATTTATTTTTTTGTGGTACTGGGGATCGAACTCAGGACCCTGCGCTTGCTAAGCAAGCGCTTATTCCACTGAGCTATATCCCCAGCCCCACCATGTAGTTTAGTCTGGCTTTGAACTCACTATGTGTCCAAGGCTGGCCTTGGACTCACATTGATCCTCCAGCCCCAACCTTCCAGAGTGCTGGGATTACAGACATGCACCGCCATGCCTAGCACAATTAGATAATTCTTTACATCCACTAGAATGGCCATAATCTTTTAAAGGAAAATATCAAGTGTTGGCAAGAATGTGGAGACACTGGAACCTTCATATACAGCTGGGACAAATGTAAACGTTACGGGTACTATGGAAAAGTTTGGCCAATCCTCAGTGAACTAAACACAGACTTACCATATGACCCAGTAATTCCACGCCCAACCATATGACCCCCAGAATAAAAGCAGGTGTTCAGACAAAGCATGAGGATGCTCTAGTCACCATAGTCTAAGTGTGGAAATAACCCGTATATGTATCAACAGAAGAATGGAGAGACAAACTGGAATGCATATGTACAAGGAAATGCTGCTCAGCCTTAAAAAGAAAGGAAATTCTGGCACAGCCTGTAACATGAATTACCTTTGTGGACACATTATCCTAAGTGAAAGATAGCAGAAACACAGTAGTATATGATTCCATTCCTGCGAAGTATCATGAGTAAATTCCTAGGGTCACATAGTAGGGTGGTGGTTCCCAGGAGCTTGGAGGAAGAGGCGGTAATGAGGAATTAATGCCTAGTAGACAGGCAATTTTTATTTTTGTTTTTGGTTTTGGATTTTTTGGTTTTGGAGACAGGATCTTACTACATAGTGCAGGCTGGCCTTGAACTCACTATATATCCCAGGCTGGCCTTGAACAATGGTGATTGTTCTGCCTCAGCCTCAGTTCAAGGCCAACCTGAACTACATGGTGAGACCTTGTCTCAAAACAAACAAACAAACAAACAAACAAACAAACCAAATTGGTAAAAAGGTAAATTGTATGTTATGTGTAAGTTACTACAATTGCTTAAAATAGAGCTTATTACTGTTTCTTAAATATTCTCCTCTGACTTAGTATCACCCCAGTCTCCCCAGCAAGAAACCACTGAGTCAGGCTTGACTCCTCCCTCAGCCCTTCTCCCGTCCACACCATCCACATCACAGTCATCCTGGAGCGTCTCCTCCCCGCTATTTCTACTGTCACTGCTTCCTGCACCCTCTCATCTACCACAGGGACTGTAGCTCCTTCTCACCTTCCTCAGCACCCGCAGTGTCTCCACCTGGCATCCCGAGCTCATTTCCTGAAAGAACCACCTGGGACTCTGCTCTTCTGCCCCCAAGGCCTCTTGGACTTCTGGCAAGGCCCCGCCTTCTGTGGCAGAGGTCCTGCCTTCTGTGGTGGATCCGCTCCTGCATGACCTGCTGCTCTCCCTTCTGCCCGGCCTCCTCTTTTCCACCCTGCCACACACTGGCAATGTCTGCCACTCTACACACCTGCACCTCTACACTTTTGTCTGGCGCTGTTCTCTTCCTTGATTGCTCTTCCTTCTTTCCATCTTTCACATTCTCTTGCATCCTGACCAACCTATACCAATGATGACAGCTCCATTTGTCAGCAGCCCAGGCCAAGAGCCCTTGGGGTCCATAATCGGCTGGCTCCAAGGCAGGCTGGTTTGGCAGGGGGGGATCACAGAGGAGACTCAGTTCGTGGAAAGCAGAAGACAGAAAGAGCAAGCAAGCGAGAGACGAGACAAGCCTCTTTTTGTCCTTTGTATTGTATCTAGTCTACTGGGATCAGGGCAGTGCCAAACCAATCAGTGGATGGATTGAGTAATCACTCACCCTTAATCCTAGCACCCTTAATCCCAGCACTGCACCACGAATCAATCACACACTCTAGATTCAGCCACCTCTGAAAAGCCCCACCTATGATGACATGAGGCTTTAGGGGGACATCTAGACACAAGCCAAAACAGTATAAAGTAAGGGATAGGACACAGACCCAGAACTGGCCAGATCACCAAATTTATATTTTTTAAAGAGGCTCTCGCTCTGCTGCCCAGGCTGGTTTGAACTCTTGAGCTTCAGCTCAAGCCTCGGCCTCCCACCTGTGCCCTGAGGAGCTGGGCCTGCAGGAGTGTGCCACTGTCCCACTGTGCTCAGCATCAGATGGCCTCAATTCTGTTTTTTAATGTATGTATGTTATGTATGTATTTGTCTTTTTGAGGCAGGATCTCACTACGCAGTCCAGTCTGGCCTTGAGCTCACTTTGTACCCCAGGCTGGTCTAGAACTCCCAAGGATCCTCCTGCCTCAGCCTCCTGGGATTACAGGCAGGCACCCCCACACCCGGCTTCAATTTTGAACTAAATAGGTGACCAAGCTGTTCACGATGAACAGAGTAGAAGGCAGGCATGGTGGTGCAGGCCTGTAACCCCAGGCTGAGGCAGGAGGATCACAAGTTTGAGCCCAGCTTGGGCAACTTAGCAACTTAAAGAGATCCTGTCTCACAATATAAAAAAAGGCTGCAGATGTACCTCAGTGTGAAGGCCCTAAGTTCAGTCCCCAGTACCAAAATAATAATAGTGATAAAATAAAATAAAAATTTAAAAAATACATTATACTGCACCCAGACCCATCTATCGTTTATGGACTACCTAGTCACTATAATAGGAACTTTCTGAGAGTGGGAATCTTTGTTTTATTCACCGAGGTATCCTAAGCACCCAGAGCAATACTAGAAACTAAACTCATATTGGTCAAATAAGTGAACTGTTTGAGACATAGTTCAGACTTCAGCTTCTTTACAAAGTTTTTCCTAGAGACGAACAATCCCCACTGTCCCCAAGCTGATGAAATTAACCCCTCCCTTCTTCGTGCTACTTCTGTACCTTGAACTATTGCTGGTTTTTCAGATAACATTGTAATTTGCACGTCAAGATTAGCGGAGCAGGAGGCAGGACTTGTTTCATTCATTTCCACATTTCTTGCAGTCCTCCCAAGGCCTGGTACGTAATGAAACATGCACGATGATTTTGATGAATACGCTAAGTCACGCCACAATCAAGAGCCTGAAAATACCACATGTCAGTGAGGGAAAAGGGGCCCACTCATCATTTTAATGGAGCATAAAATTATTTAAGCTCAGTGATGGGCAAAGTGAAAATAACTATCAAGTTGAACATGGCCTCTCAGCAATTCTACTTTGAGAACTGTCTCTGTCTCTCTCTGTCTCTGTCTCTGTCTGTCTCTTTCTGCAACATTAAGAATCAGACCCAGGCCCTTTCTCATGCCAGGAAAGTGTTCTACCTCTAAGATACAACTCCAGACCTTAGGAATTTATTTGACAGATTATTCATTCATGTATTCCAAGAAGTTTGTTTTTTCTTTTAACTAGGAATTGAACTCAGGACCTTGCACTTGCCAGGCAGTTGCTATGCCATTGAGCTAACTCTCTAGCCCTCCAAGTATTACAGATACAGTCATTTCAGCATTGTTCATAATAAACCAGAAATAATCTAACTGACCCTCCAGTGGGGCCTTAAATGAAGTATAGCACATCCACACCAGAATACTATGCAGCTGTTAATTAGGATGAGGAGTATCTCTGCGTAAATGCAGAATAAACTGCAAGATACATCAAGTAGAAAGAGCACAGTGTAGAAAATATACATAAGCCAGGTGTGGTGGTGGATGCCTATAATCCTAGCACTCAGGAGGCTGAGGCAGGAGGATTGCTGTGAGTTCAAAGCCAGCCTGGGCTACATAGCAAGACCTTGTCTCAAATGAAAGAGAAAGAAAAAAAAAAAGAAAAGAAAAGAAAAAAGAAAGAAAGAAAGAAAGAAAGAGAAAGAGAAAGAGGCCAGGGATATAGTTCAGCAGCACAAGTGCCTGCCAGGCAAGTTCAAGGTCCTGAGTTTGATTCTCAGTATGAAAAAAAAAAAAAAAGAAAGAGAAAAGAAGAAATAAAACATATATAATATGCTGATACTTGTACAAAACAAGGAGATTAAATACATACCCATCTATGCATAGATGGTTTGGGAAACAAGCAACTCTGAAGAATGGCTGGGTCTGAGAGGAGAACTGGGGGCCATGGTGGGAATACTCTCCTGAACTTCTGGTTATGGTTTGAATTTTTACCAGCTGCATTATCTGTTCAATAATAATTGAATTTTTCTTAATAAAAGAAGCTTTGGGCTAGGGCAATACCTCAATGACAGAGTTCACGCTTAGCATGTTCAAAGCCCTGGGCTCAGTCCCCAGCAACACACACACACACACACACACACACACACAAACACACACACGCGTGCGCACACACACGATAAAATAATAAGCCCCAAAGTGCCTATTAGACAAGGATAGGAAAAAGAGATTCAGCCTTCCATTATGCCTTAGGGATTGATTGGTAGAAAAATGCAAGTGTTTTTAGCAGCCTCTGTGTTTTCTTTCTTTTCTATCTCCCTGCATTTTTTTCTTATCTCTTTTTTTCTGCTTTTTTTTTTTTTTTTTTTTGGCCATTTTTTTCAAAATGGGCAGTTTGGGGGTGGGGATATAGCTAATAAAAATAAGCGGTTGCCTAGCAATTTTTGTTTCTTTTGTTCGTTCCCCATTTCCTAAAAAAAAAAAAAAAAAAAATTCAAAATGG
>PVLD010002885.1:0-28381 GCA_004027595.1 Dinomys branickii
TTCTGTCCTTCACATGTTGCTATATTCCTATATTCCTTTGTCTGAGTGGCATTCCTCTGAGAGGTTCTCTCTCTGCTGCCTACCCAGTCGCCATCTTGTAGTCCTCTCGTAAAATTTATTTAGTTATTTGTTTCTTTCTAATGAATTGACCATTACATTTCTAAAGTTCTGACATGGCCAACAGACCATAGAAAGATACCACTTTAGGCTCCTGCTTGATTATGTATATACTTTTAAAGGAGAATGAAGGAATCTGTCAATCTAAAATTCTGGCCTCTATTATAAGAATAATCCCTGCCAAGATACACACTTTACTGGATTTATGAACCCACCTCATGAACAGGCATCCACTTTTGTTTCTCTTTTTCGTTTTTCTTTCTTTCTTTTTGGACTGCGGCTTGAACACAGGACTTCTGCAGTAAGCTGCCTCCCAAGTCCTTTTTGATTTTGAGGCAGGGTCTCTCTAAGTTGCTCGGTTTGGCCTTGAATTTGTGAGCCTCTGACCTCAGCTTCCAGAATCACTTCTGTGACCAGACTGAGTCACCACATCCAGCTGAAATCTATAATTCTTTGGTCTTCATTCTTTTACTTCTAGATTCTGATGATAAATTGAACCACACTTGACCTTAAGAGTTTAACTCCAGGATAGAATTCAGGAACATTCTATTTGAAGTCAAGTTCAACTGAACTTGTAGCACCTTAAAAGGGGTTTTTTCTTCCCCTTCTTCCTCGTCTTCTCTTTCCTTCTCCTTGTGTTTAGTTTTTGTTGTGTCATGTTCTGTTGTATTGTGTTTTGAGACAGGGTCTCATTATGTAGTTCAGGTTGGCTTTGAACTCACTATGTACACCATACTATCCTTCAACTCCTGGCAACCCTCCTGCCTCAGCCTCCTGAGTGCTGGAATTACATGCACCACCAGTGGTCAGGACTTGTTTGGTTCCTAATAAGAGAGACTTGACCTCACATAATTGAGTAGTTTGACACGGATGCAATGGGATCCAGGATTTAAATGATTTACATTTAATGAGATTTCTTTTTTACTTACGTCTGTGTTAGTCAGGTTTGCTGCAATCATGCTGTGTAACAAGTAGCAGCAAAAATCTCAGTAGCAAGTAGCAAGTAACCACATTTTAAATGACTGACTGGGTATGGTGGCACACACCTGTAGTCCCAGGTATTCAGGAGGGTGAGGCAGGAATATTGCAAGTTTAAGGCCACCTTGGGTAACTTCATTAGACCCTGTCCCAAAATAAAATAAAAAGAAGTGGGGATATAGCTCTGAACTAGAGGGCTTCCCTAGGACACATGAACACCTGGGTTCAATCCCCTGTACCAAAAAAGGAAGCCTACAACAGTAAACATTTATTTCTTGCTCACATGTCCACAAGTTGGCTATGATAAGGTAATATTGGCTAGGCTGAGCTGGACTGAGACTTCAGGTTAGCTACAGATCTGCTCAGATCTTTATCCTGGGACGGGGCAGCTTGCTCTGGTCATGGTGGAGAACAGAAGGTCCAATGGCTGGTGGGACTCTTAAGGTCTCAGCCAAGAACCGGCACAGTCATCTGAGGACACAGAAGAAAAAAACAATGTACAGCCAGCTTCTACCACACACTCACAACACAGATCACTTCTGACACGAGATGTGTTGCATTTTCTCTCACCTACCCAGAAATCAGCTCTGCAGCAGACACACCAGTGGGGCAACCTCTGATCCAATTCAGTTTTGTTTTTTTGTTTTGTTTTTCTGAGACAGTCTCACTATGCAGTTTGGGATGGCCTTGAAGTCACTTATTGCTGTGGTTTGGGGGATTGCAAGGTGAACAATATAATACAGGACACATATTTTTTAAGATTGTTTATAATAGTCACCCAAAGAATCATATATAAGAGAGTGCAGGAAATCTGTCCACACACTAAAGACCAAAGAACATTGACCAGCTGAGGGTCTGGATCCCATGATAGTGTCCTACATGAGTCCAGCTAAAGACCTAGAGTGCATAACAATGCCTCCCATGAGTCCAGTGGGAGGCCTAGAGCCCATAACAGTATCTCATGCAGGCCTGTTTCGCAGATCTGCTCTGGAAGGCCCAATGGTCAGTGGTGGAATCTAGAAAGTCTGTGCCGGTGACATGAAGGATCTGTGCTGGGGATCTATATTGGAGCCAGGAAGCGATGCTCAAAATAAGAACCAGAGCTCTCCCAAAAAGTACCACAGCCATCCTCAGCAACAGTGAGGTCCCGAGCTCCTCCAATGATCAGGACAGCCAAGTTCCATCAGGAAAGCCAAGTTGACAAACTTCTCCAGGAGACTGGCAGGGCACCATCTTCCCTCTGGAGACAAAAAGTGATGCTCAGAGTGAGGACCAGAGCTCTCCCAAAGTGAACCGAAGCTATTCTCAGTGCCAACAATGTCCCAAGTTCCTCAGAGGATGAAAACAGCCAAGTTCATCAGGAAAGCCAGCATGACAAACTTCTCTAAAAGAACCAACAGCTCCTTACAGCTTCTACCAGCTCCCAGAAGCCTTTTCAGGTCCCAACAGCCTACTTCTCCAGTGCTGCCTCATGCTGCTGGCAACAGTCCTCAGGTGGGCCTCCCACACCCAGAACCACCCTTACACAGTTCTGCTTGTCGTTATGAATTGACCACCAGTTGTCAATCCACTACAATCCACCCCTGGTCAACTTAATAACCATACACATTTCATTAGTCCATAGTCTCTAGTGGCAGATTTGTGAAAAGTAACTTGTTTTAGTCTATTTGCATTTACATTACTATAACAATTACATATGTACATTGTTCTTTGTGTACTGATTCCTGCACCAAAAGAAAAATATTTAAAGGGTGACCAAAATTTAAGTTTAAAAGACAATACTTTGATCAATTAACCTGATTACAAACATATACCTCAAAAAACAAAAACATTAAAAGAACTATTACAATCACAATCACAGTCCTTACTTCCCATTAACTTTTACAACACATGACAAGACTAAATACACTCTTCTCTTCAGGTGAAAGACTTCAGTTCATGTTTTTGTTGTCCTGTTCTTAGCAATCAAGTTTTCCTCTATTTCAGTCTTGCAACCCAAAGTCCCATGACAGCCACCCCTCGGGCCAAATGTTTCCTATCATTCTACTGGCTCTTTGCTCTCAATTTCAAACATAGATCTAGCCAAAAGCTCTCAACAGTAACTATGCTACTGTCCCAAAAATATACTACATTAAAATTTTTGTTTCTCTAACCAGGCAGTATCTCTAAACACAAGCAAAATTCAGACCAACTTCTGCCAAAAAACAATATATTGCCTGGGATCCAGCAGCTAGTACAGTCCTTCTCAATGGAAGCCTCCTGAGCTTCATTTTAATTGGCAGTATTTCCATGAGTACTCTGATTTTCCAGGCTCCAGTCAGAGTTTCCAATATAGTTTGCAGCATACAAGGGCTTCCTCTTTGGCCAATCTCTCAAAACTTTTTAATTCTAAAGGCTCTTAAGTCACATGGTCAGGCAACATCACAACAGTAACCCCTCTCCTGGTACCAATTTTGTCGTTCTCCTGTCAGAACAAAACTCATAACCTTTACAAACTTTGCAGTAGCTAAAAGACAAGCTAAACTGATGAGACTCTGGATAATCCAAGTGTGGACATCCTGAACTCTCAATAAGCTTTATGGTCTGGTCCTTGCTCTCACAGAGAACACACACTCCAGAAGAAGAATAGGCAGTGTTTCATTTGCCTTCAAAGTAGGTTCATCCTTGAAATTGGCATATTGCTTTAAGTAGGCATTGTCCTCCTGAAGAGCCCTAAAACCACTGTGGCAGCTGCACACATGTCATTCAGATTTCTACAAACAGCATTCTCCATGCATTTGTGCCTCTCATGCAGCTGGCAACAATCCTCAGGTAGGCCTCCCATACCCAGCACCATGCTTACTCAGTTCAGCTGGTTGTTATAAGTTGATCACCATTTGTCAATCCACCATACTTATGTAACCCAGGCTGGCCTCGAACTTAGGGTGATCCTCCTGCCTCAGCCTCCAAGTGCTGGGATTACAGGTGTGCACCACCACCATGCCTGGCTCCAGTTCAGTATTGACACTAGTTAGAGACATCATCAGATTCTGGAGTCTGAGGACATAGTCCCAAGCCTGTCCCCCCACCTGATTTTCAGGTGCCAATCACAAGCCCCAGGCTGTCTAACCTGTGCTTCTGATTAACCAGCCATAAATGGGGGTTCACATAACTCTCTCCTTGGGTGCAGCTAATTTGCTTGAGCTGCTTACAGACCTTGGCAAAACACATTTACCAGCATATTGTAAGGGACGTCAGGAAGGATACAGATCAAGAGCGGCGCACAGGGTGAAAGATGGAAGAAGAGGTGTCGAGCTTCTGTGTCCTCTCCAGGAACTTCCTCGTGTTTGACTGTCCAGAAGGGCTCAGATCCCTGCCCTGGAATTTTACAGAGACTCAGTTACATAAACATGACTGCTAGTTGACTGAGTGGGGAAAGCCAGCAAGGCCTGTCTGCTTAGATTCTTCTTGGCTTCCCTGTGCACCATTCCTCCCTCCAGAGTATGAGACAGGCCCCTTCCAGAATGAGGAAGGACTTACAACCTGCTTTCTGAGTTCAATGGCCTCCCTTGGGGAAGGAGTTATGCACAAAACCCAAAATAGTATACCATGATATCATAACTGGTATTATGGTATGGGTTAAAAAAAAAGATCAATCCACTGAGGAGTTCATAGTTGAATTGGCCTTTAGGAGAGAGCGCCAGGTTGGAGGAAGCGCAACAATGGTGACCAACCTATAAACGTGTATGTCATCCCCATTCTTTCCCAGTTCTTGTTCTGCTTCTGGCTGCCACGAGGAGCACAGGTTTGCTCTGCCAGCCCCTTTCATTGTGATGTTCTGCCTCACCTCAGGTCCACAGTGATGGAACCAGAAAATCTGGTTCCAGTTCAATCTTGACCCTACTTGGAGACATCATCAGATTCTAGAGTTTGAGGACATAGTCTCAAGCCTGTCCCCTCACCTGCTTTTCAGGTGCCAATCACAACCCCCAGGTCGTTTAACCTGTACCAAAGGCTTTTAAGTCACATGGCCAGGCAACATCACAACAATAACCCCACTCCTGGTACCAATTCTGTCATTCTCCTGTCAGAACAAAACTCATCACCTTTACAAACTTTGCAGCAGCTGTGAGACAAACTAATCTGATGAGACTCTGGATAATCCAAGCATGGACATCTTGAACTCTCAACAAGCTTCATGGTCTGGTCCTTGCCCTCACAGAGAACACACAAAATGTGTGTTCTGAAATCTCCAAAATCTGAGCCAAAGTAAATCTTTCCTTCTCTAAGTTGATTTGCTCAGGTATTTGGTCAGAGCAACAAAAAGCTGACTCACAGAGCTGGTCCTTTCTACTCAGAGTCTATCAATAAAAACAGCCAAGCCCAAAGTTCATGGGCAGGGATCTGAATTCCATTTACTCTAGTGGGGGGGGCGCTACAAAGCCACATGGCAACAGATGTGAAGATAGAAATAGAAGTATATTCTTTCAAAGGAAAAGAGTAAAGAGCTGAGCATGATACTCCCATCCTGCCCCTGAACCTTGTTTCTGGTTAGTTTACACTGCAGCCTCTGTTGCCAAGGCAAGGTGGCTGTTGGTTGTCCCATCTCACTTTCTTCACGCTTAGCAGCTCTAATGAGCAGAGACCATCTTTTCAGTTAACTTCAGGGGGAAATAACTCTAAGAAAGACTTTGATCAGGCCAGTATGTGTCTATGCCTAATCTGGAACTGATCCGCACAGCTAAGGAGAATGAAGTCCTCTGAGTGACCACCCTAGGCCACATCTCTACATGTTCTTATCTGAGGTTTAGAAAGGACAAGAGGTCAGCTTTGATAGCCTCCCTAGGATGGCACAAACCTGCTGAGCAGTGCCTAAAGGAACCAGTTTGGGGCAGACTGGCTCTCACTGAAACGTAGAGGGTTAGGGTTAGGATTTGGGTCAGGGTTAGGATTTGGGTCAGGGTTATTATTTTTTTTTTTTTTAATTTTGAGAGAAGGTCTCACTATGTGGTTCAGGTTGACCTCAAACTCATGATGATCCTCCCGTCTCAGCCTCCTGAGTCCTGGGATTACAGGTGCATGCCACCATACCCAGCTGGCTTACTTTTAGAGTCCAGCCAATGATCAGGTAGACCCGTTGCTTTTAGGACTTTGGTAGGGGCACTGGATGGCAATGGTAGGAAGAACCATCACCTCAAAGCCAGGAAGCAAAAGAGAGAAGAGGAAGGGCTAGGTTTGCACAAAGGCCTCCAAAGGCTCAAAGCCAGTGTCCTAAGGCCCTCTCACTATGTCGTCGTCCCTCCCCTCCCCCCCCACAAAGGTCCGGCCACTTCCCAAGAGCACCATCCTGGAGGCTAGGCCTGTAACATACGGGCCTTTGGCGGTCACTCAACACCCGAACTATGGCGGATGGATGTGTGAGCACGTGAGAGCAGGTACAGGGGCGGGTGTGGTGGCATGTGCCTATAATCCCAGCATTCGGGAGACTGACGCAGAAAGACAGTGTGAGTTCGAGGCCAGGCTCTGCTACATAGTGAGCCGTTGAAGGTCAGCCTGAACTATGCAGTGAGAGCCTGTCTCAAAGGAAAAAAAAAAAAAACCCACGCAGACACAACCAAAGCTGCGAGCCCGGGGAAGAGAAGGAGCTGCCCTGGCGCCTCCAAGGTGGAGGCCTGTTGCCCTCATGTGAGGTAGCTGCGCATCCTCTTTCTGAGTCAGTCTACCGTCTCCCCTTGAGGACCCAGGTCCTCTCCACCCCCCAGTTCTCAGCTCTCGGAAAGTGGTATGACAGTACTGCCCACTCTCCCAGTCATTCCAGAAAGAGAGTCAGCGGCGAGCACGGGAGAAGCCAGGGGAGCCTACGTGCCATGCTTTGGGACATGTGCAGTTCTAGAAGCCTCCTCTTCAGTAAGCCTCCCACAGTAAGACGTGCTGTGGGCCCCGTGGCCTGCAAAAGGGCCATATCCTCCCCCCACACACGCAGCTTGTGATGTTTCTGTCAACGTAATAGGCTTTCTTTGAGGAAAAATCACAATCATTATAACGTAGAAAAGATTAAAGTTGTAGCCAACTATTACCGTGGTCCATCCGCTACTCACTCCTCCCTAAACCAGAGCTTCTGTTTGCCACGGTAATAAGCTACCATTGCAATAAAAAGGTCTTAGGCATGGATTGAGCCAGGTTAGGAACTTTTTAGCTGGGCTTCCCTATCACTGTTATGATCAGGAGTCCAACCCGAGCCCCACAGCGGCTGTACTTCTCGCCGGGTCCAGGGGGCCGCTCGCTGGGCACACCCGAGGGCTCGCACCGACTGGTGGAGGCTGTGTCGGGTGACTGGGCCATGGGGCGCCCTGGCTCTTACCCAGGCTGTTTCGAAAGTGAGACTGGGTGGACCTGAGATTGGGACACAGTAGCTTCGAGTTGCCTAACCTGAACTTGGCTGGGGAGAGGACAGCAGTCTCTCTCTGAAATACCAGATTCCCTCTGCCCTAGTTCCATTCAGAGCACAAAGATCAGGCCTCTCCCCACATGCAGATTGAGATAACGTGCTCTCACTGATTAGGACACCATCTTTGGAGAAAGATTCAGGTGTGAATTCGATTAAAAGGCCAAAGGTAAAGAAACACCACCTACCTGAACGTCAGCAAGGAGCCTGCTGGCCACTGGGGCTATGGGCGGACGGGCGCCGCCAGGTCCGGCGAGCACTGCACTTTCACACGTCTGCTTCTCAGGCTTGCTAGTTAAATCAGACAGTAACTATTTTTTAATTGTGGAAATATATATATATATATTTTTTTTCTTTTTTCCGGGCTAGCCTCAAACTCCCAATCCTCCTGCCTCAGCTTCCCAAATTCTGGGATTACAGGCATGCTGTACTACACCTAGCTCACTTAAACCATTTTTAGTGAATGGTTCTGTGACATCTCCTGCGAGTATTGTTTTCTTCTCTAGCTGAAATTCTGTATCCATTAAACGTTGACACCCCAGCCACAGCCTCTGACAACCACCTTCTATTGTCTGTCTCTCAACTTGACTCCTCAAAGTATTCATGAATATTTGTGAAGTACCCACAATTCTCCGTATACAAGTAGAATCAACTGAGTCTAGTGGCACTCTCCTAGAACGCCAGCATTCTGGAGGCTGAGGCAGGAGGATTGCCAATTCCAGCCTAGCTTGGGCAACTTAGTGATTTTGCAAAAACTGGTCTTATATAACAACGAAAAAAGAACTGGGGAGGTGACTCAGTGCAAAGGTGCTGGGTTCGATCCCCAGCACTGAAAACAGCAACAAAATAGAATCATAGAGTAGCAGAGTAGCTGACTAGCCCATTTCACTCAGGGTGACATCGTTAAAGTTCACTCGCAGCTGTTTTTAGTTTTGTCACCAAACCAGGCCACATAAGTCAATTGCTGGAACAAAGAGTTCCACGTAAGAGTTTATTGTCAAGATGGCCAAGCAGGCAGGTAGCGTACCTGAGTCCCAAATCCAGCTCCCCGAGGAAGGGGTCACTTACAGCACACAGAAGCAGGGTGACTTGGGGTGTGGGGAGGGGGACCGGAGGTGAAATATTCATGGCTCTTCATGGAATGCAACTCAGAGACTGGCACTTTTTTTTTTTTTTTTGAGACTGGCACTCTTAGCATGATCTGAGGGCAGGGTTTTCTGCCTCCTGATGTCAAAAGGTCACTCATTAAACACCTGATGGGGCCCAGGGGAAAGTGGATGGTTTCAATGTAAAAAAGGCCTTCAAGTCTCTGAAGAGTAACAAAGGCATCAGGTCAAAGGTGTCATCTACAGCAAAGTCAGTGAGAGACTCATGACACACAGCTTAGCTGCATAATCTCCACAGTTAGGGAGGGGAGAGAGAGACAGAGAGAGAGAGAGAGAGAAAGAGGGAGAGAGAGAGAGTGTGTGTGTGTGTGTGTGTGTGTGGTGCTGGGGATCAAACCCAGGACCCTGTGCGTGCGAGGCAAAAGTTCATCACTGAGCTACTCCCTCAGCCCCTGAAATGAAGGATTTTTATAGTGACTAACAACAAGTCACTAAAAGCAAGAGAAACTAGAGGTTTTGTTCAGGGTTTTCCCTCAGTTTCCAATACTTTGTTTTTCATTGTTTGGGCTGTGGGTTTTTTACTTTCTTTCCTTTTTTTCTTTTTTTTTTTTTTTGGTTTTCTTTTTTGGTCTTTTTGAGGTAAGGTTTCACTATGCAGTTCAAGCTGCCCTTGAACTCACTTTGTAGCCCAGGCCTTGAATTTTAAGGAATCCTCCTGCCTCAGCCTCCTGAGTGTTGGGATTACAGGTGTGTGCCACCACGACCAGCTGATTTTTGCTTTCTTGTCCAGGGCTCCTGACAATGATGACAGAACAGGTGACAGAAAGCTCCTTCTCCTCCTCCTTGTCCTGGCCTTAGTCACTTGGGACATTTCTCAGGACTTCTCTCCTGCCTTGTCCACTGTGTAACTGCTGGGACAGCCGCTCCTTGCTGGCTCCTAGCCCGGCCCACACTGCTCCAGTCAGGGCCTGTCGCTCCCTCCCTCCCCTCCTTTGCTTCCTCCTTCCCTTCCTCTCCTCCCTCTTCATCTGGCCCGTGTTTACCCGCAGTCTTGGGCAAAGGCTTCCAGGAGGAAGAGGCTCTTTCCTACCCCTCCCCCACAGGAGGCAGTTCTGACCTACCCGTGTTTAGGTAGCTTTATTTACTTATCTGTGTTTATTTGCTTCTTATGTTTTATGTCTTTGTAGTGCCAGGGGTTGAATTCAGGGCCTTGTCCATGCTGGGCGGGACCTATGCCACTAAGCCATACCCCAGCCCCTTGCTCTTTTTTTGGTTCTATTCTGCAGTGCTGGGTACTGACCCCAGGGCCTCTGCACATGATAGGCAGGTGCTCTGTCTCTGTGCCACATCCCCGGTCCTTATCATTTCAGTACATTCCTGCAGCTAAAGCATAAGACGGTGCGATGAGCAGCCAGTAAGCCTCCCACCTTGTCCCTCCCTCTGCCTGCCTTTCCCAGCAGGCAGCGAGGGTTCCCTTGACTGTCTCCCCCCACAGAGGTGGGTCCCACATAAGCAAGCACACCGTGTCTTTTCTTGCACACAAGATATGCTAAATGGTGATGCGTGCCTGTGTTCCCAGCTGTGGGAGGCTGAGGCTGGAGGATCCTGAGGTAAGGGTACCCTGGGCTGTGCAGTGATTTCAAGGCTGGCCGGGGGTGCGTAGTGAGACTGCTTCAAAAAACAACACAAAGGCTGAGCGTGGCGGTGCACGTCTGTGATCTTACCGCTTGGAAGGCTGCAGCGGGAAGTTTGTCGTGAGCTTAAGGCCAGTCTGAACAACATAGCGAGACTCTGCTTCAAAACACTAAAAACCATAATAATAATAATAATTACTATTATTATTATATCATTTTACACGTCAGGCCCAATTTAGACATGAGTCTCCCAGTACCCAGCTGTCTGCCAGCAGAGGCACTGCTCTTGGTTCAGCACCGGTGCTGCACCCCCCCACGGGATGTTGTAAAAGACATAAAATGGAGCGCAGAACCTGCCAAACACCCGGACATCTGAAGACACCCAAACGTTCACACCAGATGCCTCGAGGACTTTACCACCGAGGCGTGAGACATCCAGAGAACCCTGACCACCTGATGTCCTTTGCCTTCATTCAAGCCCTATTACAAAAAGCCCTACTTCTCTTTGCTCCCTACAGATGGCCTCTTGGCTTTCTGTCTGCCCGCTCCCAGGCACAGTAACTTCCATTCCATGTCCTCTATGCACAAGCCTGGAGGTCTGGGCTGGCCTCTGCCCCACACCGTTCCGTACATCCCGCCTCTCATCTGAGTCATGCTGGGGAATAATACAGCCGCATTAAGCGTCAGTGTTGATAAATGCTCCCCAGACGCTGGAGAACCTGGGAGAATACTCTGCTTCTAAGCTGGTCTTCAACCACTTCTGCCTGGTCTGATCTGCACCCCCAGATGCAGACAGCTAGGACTACAGTGACCTGTCTCATCTTCTTCATTCTTTTAGGTTCCTCAGAAGACCCTCCTGGAAGCTGAGTGTGGTAGTGTACATCTATAATCCCAGCTCTCTGGGAGGCTGAGGCAGGAGGATATCAAGTTTGGGCCTAGCCTGGGCAATTCAGGCATTTAGCAAGACTCTGCCTCAAAAAAAAAAAAAAGGTGAGCCCAGGGACATAGCTCGGTGGCACAGTGCCTGCGTGACAAATGTGAGGTCCTGAGTTTGATTCTTGATACTCTCCCCAAAATGCTGGGATTATGGCTCAGTGTGCAAAAGCCCTGGGTTCAATTCTTAGTACAGAAAAACAAAACAAAACCAACAAAACATAAAACACTAAAGCCATGTTTTGTCCTTTTTTATTGGTACGAGTTTGCAGTACATAAGATTACATTCATTGTGGGGAGTTGGAACGTGGGCATAACACACCTTAATTCTTTGTTAAACCCCCTATGAGCCAGGTTCTTACTGTAAGAAAAGGGAAAGGAAAGAGGGAACATAAGAACAGACTTCATGGTATCAGATTGAAAAAGAGGCTCCCACGGTGGGCTTGGGGCTTTCTTTTCTTTTTCGTCTTTCTTTTTTAAAGTTTATTTGAATCTTTTCCTTTTCAGCACTGGGGATGGAACTCAGGGCCTAATGCTCACTAGGCAAGTGAGGTACACGGAGCCGCACCCCGGTGCTTTTCCACAGCTAGAGAAAGACGTAGGGATAAATACATGCACGGCTGTATGTGACATTCAGTTTGCTTTGGCGTGTTCTGCAAACACTGAGGCCATGCATTCGGTTAGTTGTTCTCCCCGAGTCCAAGAGGGCGGGGGCACGGCCAGCCGTTCCCTGGGTGCCTTCCCAGCTCTCTTACCTAGATACCAAGGCCTGCATAAAAATAACATCATTTAGACACAGAGGATTAAAAAATGCCTGAGAAGCCTGGCGCAGCAGCACACGCCTGTTATCTGAGCTACCCAGAAGCTGAGGGAGGAGGATTACAAGTTTGAGACCATTCTGGGCAATTTAGAGAAAACCTGTCTTACAGTAAAACAGAAAGGGCTGGGGTGGTGGCTCTGTGGTGGAGAGCCCCTGGGCTTAATCTCCTGGCTCCGAAAAGAGAAAAGATTCCGGAAGAAACAAAACAAAATGAGATCATTTGTTGTTGAGGATTTGGATGGCACAAAATAGCATCCTTCATTCCCTCCCTCTCTCCTCCCTCCCTTCCTCCCAGAAATGTTTCCTGAGCTTCCAACAAGCGTTGGCTCTGACTAGCTCAGGCACCACTGGCTTCAGCGGGTCCTGTCCCTCAGGGACTCACTGCAGGACTCTGCCCCGCAGGGCAGAGGTCCTGGCCTCCCAGCTGCGGACTGTATCAGTCAGGCCTCGGCAGCAAACCATGTCCTGGTGCGGGGGGAGCCCTGGAGGAGGCTGTGAACGCCTTCTCCTGCTTAGAACATGGACAAAAATGGAGATTTTGTGGTTTCCTGTGCATTGGTTCCCACATGATCAGGGGGTGCGGACAGACGAGGCAAGCCGAAGGTCACCGAGTGTATTAGTGTTCGGCCAGTGGGAAAAGGCATCTCTCTCAGGTGGGAGGGACACTAAAGGCCACCCTGCCCAGGCAAGGGTTACTCCTTCAATTATTCCCCTGGGGCTTCTGGCTCCGGTAGAGTTTTTCCAGACAAAGGATCAAGGCAGGTGGCGGCCCTGCTCTGAAAATGTGAGCACGCTGCGTCCCTCCTCGTGGCGGGTGCCCACCTTTTTCTGTCCTGGCCTTGGAGGACACCCGGCAATCAGGTGCACTGGGGGACTGAGGCCATCTGGCAAGCACTGCATGGGTTAGACCTTGGCCAGGCAAAGATAAGACATGCGCCACACCTAAAAGCCGCAATTCAAGAGGCTACACAGCCGTGCAGACGCCCTTGGGGTTCAGGGGCCGCTGGCAGAGGGCTGACCGCCCACTGTGGGCACTTCCGGGATTCCCTCCTCTGCACAGGGAGGCCTCTCAGAAGAGGACAAATGTGGAGGGAGAGGAGAGAGATGTGGCTAAACTAAGAATTTCCGGGCCCCAGCAGAACAGGGGCATGGGCAGGATGGTGGAAATGTGGCAGAGGGAAAGGTCAGCAGCAAAGGGGCCCTGGCTGTGGAGCTGCCCAGGTCCGGAATCACAAGCTTGTACCAGGCAAACTGGCCAAGGCCTGTGACTTTCCTTAGCCAACTCCGCAAGGGGGGAAAAATGGAAAGAGGAAAAGGAGCAGAGGGCGGGGGTCGGGGTGGGGCGGGTCAGGCTAGCTAAGGCTTTGCACGCCCTGAACGTGTGGCCTAAGAGATGATCACTGCCACATGGGCATCAAGAGGCAGATTGCAGACCGCTGGGCTGGGGATGTAGCTCAGCGGCACAGCACCTGCCTGGCAAGTGTGAGGTCCTGAGTTCGAGTCCCAGTATCCCGCTTCAAAAAATAAAAGGAGAATCAGATTGCTTAAGAGTTCTGAGCAAGCTGGGCAACAATGGCACACGCCTGTAATCTCAGCACTCAGGAGGATGCTGTGAGTCTGAAGTCAGCCTTGGGCTACATAGTGAGTCCAAGGTCAGCTTGAACTGCGCACAGAGATCCTGTCTCAAAAACAACAGCAAAAAAAAAAAGAGTTCTGAGAAGTCCCTTTGCCGCAGTAGGAGAGACACAGATGTGCCTAAGTACTCAGTATCACCCTTGGGGGCTCATGCTCATCCCATAACTACTTTCTCTCTCTCTCTCCCTCTCTCCCTCTCTCTCTCTCTCTCTCTCTCTCTCTCTCTCTTTCTTTTGTGGTACTAGATACTGAACCCAGGGCCCTAACACTGAACTACATCTCTAGTCTTTTTTGAAATGTTTTATTTTGGACAAGTTCTTACTAAGTTACCCAGTCTGGGCTCGAACTTGTGATCCTCCTGCCTCAGCCTCCCAGAGTGCTGGGATTCTTGCTTGATTCTTCCTTTAACAAGTCGGTCAAGGCATCTTTTTTTTTTGAGAGAAGATCTTGCTGTGTAGTTCAGGCTGGCCTTGAGTTCACTATGAAGCCCAGGTTGGTCTTGAACTCACAGTGATCCTCCTGCCTCAGCCTTCCAAGCGCTGGGATTACAGGCGTGCGCCACCATGCCCAGCAAGGCGTTTTATATTTCCTTCAGGGTGCGTACTTCTTTTTTCTAAAAACCTTTTCCATGCTTCTTACTGACTAGTCCTGAAAATTATTTTTTCGGTGTCGGCAATCAGCAAATTGGTTCTGTGGGTCGGGCCCAGTAGCCACAGCAGGGGAGGAGGAATGTGATGTCAAGTTCATGCTCGATCCTCTGCTGGTGTTTTGCCTGTGAGACAGAACTGATCCCTGTGGGTCCCCCCGAGCGGGACTGTGACTCCCGGGGGGGGGTTCTAGGCACCTTGCTGCCTGCAGTCATTGTCGCAGTGGTGGCTTTGCTTCCTGGTGGCCTCTGTGGGCTGCTCTGGGGCCTGCAAGGAGAACCACTGTCTCGTGGCTGCCTTTGCCACCTTCCGCCTCCTGTCACACCAGTGAATGTGTCGTAGCCGTTGCTGGCTATGTTTCTACAGACTGGCTGCTGTCAGGGATCAGTAAGAACTTCTGGCGGCAGATGTAGAACTACCAAACACACCCGGACACGCACATCCCTGGACGAGTTGCGGGAAGAGCTCAGGTGCTGTTGATGGCGCGGATTAGGAGAGCATCCCTCGTATGGCCGGGCCGCGCTCCTGGCTCCTGCTGTGTCCACGTCGCTGAGGGCTGGAGAAGCGACTCCACCGTGCATTCGGTCCACACCCAGGCTGTACGGAGAGGGTCTGGGACCGGGCTCTGGCTGAGGAAGAAGGTGCTGTTGGCGGCTGCAGCAGCCCCAGGTGTCAGTTTTGCAGAGGTTCTGGGTATCGTCTTTGCCTCTGCCTGTGACATGATGTGGGGGCCTGGCCTCTTTAGGTTTTTCAAATAAATTGATTATTTTTTCTGACCAAAAGCAAAACAAGTTTGGTCAAGGGCAAGAGGGAATTTGGCAGCGCTGGCAGGGCAGGGTTGAAATGCCCAGCCTCGGGAGGGCCCAGGCAGAAAGGAAATGAGAAGCTCGGGGAGGGCAGGCAGCTGGGGAAAAGGCTGTGAGGGGCCTGGGGAAGGTTTGGGGAGGGCGAAGGCGGGGTCAGGGGCGGGAGTGGGGGGGGGGGAGACAGGATCTCAGCTCTGGAGCCCTCCCATTACACAGGCGACTGCTGGCCTGGTGAACTGCAGGCTGCCTGCAGCTGTGTGCATGGCGCGTGGCGGAGGTTGTTGCTTTGCAGAAAGGTGGGTGGAGGGCAGGAACCAAAGAAGGAAGTGGGTGTTCCGGACAGAAGGGCGGCTGAGCATTGTCTTGTGACAGTGGTGTGAGAGGCCCCAGCCTGGGTATATTGGGGAAGAGGAACCTTTACCCCAGCACGTACAGCAAATGACAAAGCCAGGCACAGCCACACAGACCAGGTAGGCTGGCGGCTGAGGCAGGAACTTGGGGCCAGCCTGGACAACATGTTTCTTCAGCAAACAAACTAAACTCAGTGACAGCCGGGCATGGTGGCACACACCTACAATCCCAGCAGGAGGGAGGAGGCTGAGGCGGGAGGATCACTGTGCGTTCAAGACCAGCCTGGGCTACAAAATGACCTCAAGGCCAGCCTGAACTGCAAAGCGAAGGGAGACCGTCTCAAAAAGACAAAAAAAAAAAAAAAAAAAAAAAAAAAAAAAAAAAGACGTCGAAACCCAATGACATTGTCAGGGTAAGTCTAGAACTGAGTGGCAGAGCCAGGTGTAGTGGTGCACACCTGTTATCCCAGTTACTGTGGAGGCTGAGGCAGGAGGATTGTGAGTTTGAGGCCAGCTTCTCTCTCAAAAGAAACACATACACACACATACACATACACACCTGACCAAAAAAACAAAAATGAATTCAGTTAAGGCAAGAAGAAGTATGCACAAGTCAGGGAAATTAATTTAACTCTCTATGAGATTGTATTTTCAGGGCATCTTCTCTCTTAGAACCAAAGGTTGATTCTCCATTAAATGAATCAAGCTTGTTTTAGGGCTTTTTCCTTGCTTAAAAAAAATCATAAAATTTGCCTGGCTCCTAAAAATCTTAATTGGCCTCTGCCTAGAAGTCTGCAAGTTAGGGGAAGAAAGCAGGCTGTCATCTGGATTTCTCAAGCCCTTCCCTTCCCTATGGCGTTGACAGATGTGCAGCAGCAAAGATGAACATTCGACCAGGGAGTGATTTTCTTTTTTTAAACAACACATTTTGGCCAGGGACGTAGCGCAGTGGCACAAACACCTGCCTGGCAAGTACAAGGTCCTAAGTTCGATTTCTGGTACTACCACCGCCCCCCCCAAAAAAAAAGTCAAACACTTTTTGGCTAGGCACTCTCTGCAGGTGCTGACTGTGACCTTATAGAACACTCTCTGGCAGGGTAAAAGGTAGCGCTCTGCTGGCTGGCGGGTCCCATGAGGGTCACATGTACAGGTGTTGCTCTTCCGGGCAGCTCAGGACCAGCCAACTCTGTGTGCTTAGCTTTCCTGGCAAAGGTCTGGACCAGCTGGCTCTGTAGCACTGATAGCGCTCCCCCCTCCTTCTCCTGAGAACTGTGAGTCAGAAGTCACTCGGACACAATGTCCCCAGCTCCAGAATGGCTATTGTTTTCAGAAGGGGATTAGTAAACCAATTGTGTAGAAGTGGAAGGCATTTCCCCAGATAAACAGTGATGCAATCTTTATTGTTCAGGACGGCCGAAGGCTTCTAGTATTGCTGAAATCAAGGGCCCTGCAATGGTAACAGAAGCCCAACCCTTGTAAACCAGCCTGTGCTGAGAGGAGGAGGGGTCCCCAGCCCTGTGGCCTTGCTGCAGCTGCCCTGGCCTGGGTGGGGAGGAGGGCTCCGAGGGGGGTAGCCAGAGCCAGCACTGGGCAAAGCGCCCCTTTCGGAACCTGCAGCCTGGCTCCGGTCTCATCTCCCAAGGGGGTCTGGGGTGAGCTTGTTTCCCTGCACCTTTGCCTTTTTGAGTTTTCCTGACGTCTTTGTTCTATAGAAACAGTGGAAAACAGGCCAATGGCTGAAAAAAAAAAAAAACCAACAACAACAAAGAAAAACACTCCCATTTGATAGGAGTGGAATGCTCATTTTTCAGTTCATGGCCCTCTCAGGAAAAACTTAAGTGAACAGCGAAAGAATGGTAGATTTCTGGGCCTAAAAGCTCAAACAAAAATCACACGATTAAGGAGAGACCTTTTGTGTTAGCACTTTTTAAAAAGTAGGATTGTAAAAATAAATAAATAAATAAAAAGTTGGGTTGTGAGTTCGAGAACAGCCTGGACTGTGTTAGTGACCCTGTCCCTACCTACATGCATACCTTGTGTGGGCTGGGAGGATAACCCCGTGGTAAAATGCTTACCCAGCATGCTTGTGGCCTAAATTTGTACTTTAGCACCACACACACACACACACACACACACAAAAGAAACATGTTTTCTTTGAGCTTGCCTTGATATAAGCTCAATTTTGGTTTGCTTTTGTTTTTGAGACAGGGTCTCACTATGTATATCAAGCTGGCCTCGAACTCATTACGTAGCCCAGGATAGCCTCAAATTTGTGATGATCCTCTTTCCTCAGCCTCCCAAGGGCTGGGATTACAAACATGTGCCACCACACCCGGCCACAAGCCCAATTTAGCTATGCTGGTGTTTCAACTTATAAAAGGCTTTTGAACCTATTGAGTTATTTGAGGCCTAGACACTACTATCCACGTCTTCCTGTGAGGGAGCTCTGGCCCGCCTGAGATCATGCAGGCAGCTAGCTGGGCAGGAGGCGGGGTCCTGTACCCTGCCAGGTGTTTCCAGAGCCTGGCACTCCCTGGGGGAGGCAGGGCTCTAATCGCCTTGTCCTGAAATGAGTCTCCAGGGAATATCTGCTTTTCTCTGTGGCTCTAGACTCAACTAAATTATCCTAAACAGCTGAAGGCCTCTTATTAGCTTAAATTACTCTAGGGGATGAAATCTGTAACTCAGCTACCTGTCTTGGTAACAAATAGCCACTCTCTTTACTTCCTTCATTTCCACCTCCGGTTTTTTTGTTACAAAGTGATTGAGCAAGCAAGCAAGAAAAAGAAATCGCAAGGGAAAGCCCAGAAGCCTGATGTTTTGTCCAAAGCTGCTGAACAAAGAGCCAGGGCTACAATTCTGGCCTCCTGACCCTCAGAATTAAACAAATCTATACTCCAAAAGTCACACAGAAGCTGGGTGTCGTGGCATAAACCCATAATCTAGGTGGTTGAGTGATTTAGTGAGACTCTGCCTCAAAATTTAAAAAAAAAATTAAGAGTTTAAATTTTTAAATTGTCAGCAAGGTCTCTGGGCTCATTCCTTAATGATGAAACACAAAAGTCTTGAGTCATGTTGACTTTTACAGATCACAGATTGACAAAGTTTATTTGGGTGTGTGGCTGGAAGCAGAAAGGGATGATCTGCAGGGACTAAGTGCAAACAAAGTCGGAGATGGCTTCTGCCGCCAGCCCTGGGGCAGACCGGGCAGCCGCGTGGTGCTGCCTCTGCCCTGCACAGGCCTTTGTGTGGTGCTGACCCAGCTGGCCACAGTGGACACAGTTGACCGAGGTGGACATAGACACAGACCAGGAAGTTTATTGTGGCGGGGTGGGAATCCGGGGACAGAGCCACTCATTTTAGTTTCTTGGGAAATGCTAATCCAGGCCCAATGTTGAGTGTGTAACATTGCTGATTAACTGCGGATCTCTATCCTAAAACCTCTAAAAGCCTGAGGCCCTGGCTGCACTTCCCCCTAACCAGACTCTGCTCACAGCCCTATCACTGCAAGGGAGACCTGGTGCAGTCAGGTGTCCTAACCTGTCAGCAACCCCTACACCTAGCTTCCGACCATAGCCATTCAGGATTTTTTTTCTCCAGTGCTGGTGAAATAACACGGGGCCTCACACGCGCTAGCAAGGGCTCTCTTAATTCAGCCAGATACAGCAATTAGGAGCAGGGCTTAGGCTTCATGAGATCCCCACTCACAGTGCCACCACGAAGGGAGCAATGTCGCACATCCACATGGCGCAGGACTTCAGACCCAGACAATCCTTAGCAGCCCCTGCAACACACTCAGCTCAGCGTATTTCACAGTTCCTCTTCCACAAGTAAATAGCTCCCTCGGGCTGGGGGATGTGGCTCAGTGGTAGAGCGCTTGCCTAGCAAGCATAAGGCCCTGGGTTCAATCCCGAGTACTGAAAAAAAAGTCTCCCCTTGACCAGGTACATCTCTCTGCAAGCAGCAGTAGGGAGGCATACGGTGGCCCAAGACCACTCCTTTCCCTCTCTCCTCTGAGACCCCCATGCAGAATCCCGGGTCACATGTCTGAGTGAGGCAGACACTGAGCCGCTGTTCCTTCTCTGGCACCTTCAGTGGTCACCCCTGGGGGAGGCGCAAGACAAGCCTGCCATGCTCCACGGGAAGCACAAGCCCGTTCCTGCTTCTTGCGTCCTGGCCCTGCCATGCATCGCACCTCATCCCCACCTGGCATGCAGTCTCTGTGCCTTCCTGGGCTAAACACAGCACACAGTATCAGGGCGCCAGCGCCACACGGAGTTTGGAGATAGGACCTTTGAATGGCTAAAAATACGCTATTTAATTTGAAAGTGTTTTACGCGGCCACCTTTTCTTGCTGTAAAAGTTATCTATTGATGATAGAGACGTAAATCCGGGGGCAGAATAAGGCTAGAAAAACAAACTGGAAGAAAGTGTTCAGAAGCTCGGTTCTCAGCAACAATAAACGTGCTCAGAGCACCGCGCAGAGGTGGTCCGGCCAGGTGTCAAACCTAGGCCCTCACACGGGCTAGGTAAGTGCTCTCCCACTCAGTACCTCCCTGCCAGCCCTTGTCAATTGTTTTTTTCTCAGATAACAAGAGAAGTATTGTCTAATAGGAAAAAAAAATCCGAGGTACACAATAACATAAAATAAACAAATATGGCTTTTGTAACAAAATGGATCATCTCTCAGACCTTATGAAAATGAAAAGAGAGACAAAATCATGTACAGAGTATGTCTTCATGTAAATTTCAAAATCGGCGCTTTAAACATGTAAACAGCATATAAAATACCCATCTACAGGGCGACAGAGAAAGCATGACCGACTGAGAGCAGCTGCTCACAACTGAGAATTTGGGTGACTACCATGAAAAGGGTTGTTTTACCACTGTGTTACTTTCCTTTAGCTTTGAGATTTTCTTAGAATAAAAGCATGGGAAAGGGTTAAAAATCAGCCAAAGCTAATGTATACTGCTTTGGAGGAGTGACGTGGGTATTAAATGGTAAGGAAAGTAATTGTTAAAGTCTGGCATAGGGCAGACACGGAAAGAGCATGCATGGGCAATGAGGGGGCGCCCCGCGCTGGCTGTGCGGGTGGTCATTTCCTCCGCGTGCAAACGTACGCACGCGCTGCCTTTATATTTCCTTATTACACCAGACATGCAAATTCTATGCATTCTTGGATGTATACTTCACCAGAGGAAAAATGTACAACTGAGAAAAAATTGCCAAACACTTGATAAACTTTATTTTTAAAGAATAGACTTTTGCTTTGTAACAAGTCATAAGTAAGGGGGCCCTGGCTAAGTGGATTTTTTTTTTTTAACTTGAGATCAATCATCAAAAGATACTTTCCATGGACTAATTTTATTTTATTTTTTTTCTTTTTGAGACAGGGTCTCGCTGTGTAGCTCAGACTGGCTTTGAACTCACTTTGTAGCCCAGGCTGGCCTTAAACTCACAGCAGTCCTCCCGCCTCAGCCTCTTGAGTGCCGGGATTACAGGCCTGCACCACCACACCTGGCCTAGATATAGGTCTTATACAAGCACCGATTCTGAATCTTATTAAGTTTGATATTAGGTAACACATTCTTCTAAGTAATTCCCATGAACTTCAGTATGACACCTCGATTTTATCTGTATTTTGGCAGATATTCTAGTATGTGCAACTTAAAATTCTGTCTTAAGACGGCTCTGGATGGAAGTTTTATACTTAGCAAGTACCATGCCTAACTGATATTGTTTATGTGACTTTTACCTATTTTCTATAGCTTTTTCTGATTTCTTCATTGGAATTTCACAGTAGTTTTTTGTGATACCATCAGAGGCAAAAGGTGACCAAATTTTCCCACGTGTAGACTGACTTTCAGTATCATCTGTGTCATCTAAAGCAGCATCAAAAATCTAAGCCATCACTGCTTTCTTCATTCCTTTTGCAGCTTCTTCTATAATTGGGTCTTTGATTATTTTCAATATTTTCTGACTCTTTATTAAACCGAATCACAATGTCGTCTTTCTCTCCATATGTCATATGAATGGCAAGCTCATCGCCGCAGGGTCCATACGTGATGTGCTAAGACTCCTTCACTGTCTTCTCTAAGCATTTAATGCACTTTTTAGGTTCTGATACTGGTTTACATTTGCTGTATTTTACCGCCACTCAAGAACTTCTAGACAACGACTCCATCAGGAACTTCTGCATTTGTTTTCCAGCTTCTCTGTTTCCAGTAAGCACCTTTTGGTTTGTTTGTTTTGTTTCTTAGATAGAATTTTACTTATGCAGTTCAGGCTGACCTTGAATTCACTGTGTAGCTCAGGCTGGCCTCAAACTCCCGGCAATCCTCCTGCCTCAGCTTCCTAATTACAGAAATGTGCCATCTTGCCTGCTAGTTACCAGTGGTCCGAGGCAAGTATCTCCCCTGGTCCAGTCGTCTACCAGTTTTCTCTTTGCTTCAAAATAAATCTCAAAACGCTATGTACATTTTTTGCATATCTTCCTGTTGCTAGCCCAGAATGCTTTCTTTGCTTTTTTTTTTTTTGTCTTTTGTCTTTTGAGACAGGGTCTCGCTACACAGTTCAGGCTGGCCTTGAGCTCACTTTGTAGCCCAGGCTGTTCTTGAACTCGCAAGGATCCTCCCACTTCAGTCTGCCGAGTGCTGGGATTACAGGCTCTTTGTTGACTTTAGATGTGGGATCCCAAGTTCCTTGAACCCGGTGCTTCTATCACATGATAGTTCTGTCATTCTTCCTATTCAAGACTCAGGACACCAAGAAGGGGAAGGTCACCGTCCACACCTTCAGATTCAGAAGGAAATGATACCTCTTCTTCCAGGTAACCACATTCTTTAATTACCCAGAAACCCATTGAGGAACCAGAATGAGCTCTGGAGTCAGCGCTAATTACTAGCTGTGTGAGGAAAAGGAAGTCACTTGATCTCTCCGAGTCTTAGTTTTCCCATGTGACACATAGGAATAAAGATGCCTCCCTAGCAGAAGTACTCTGAGGATTAATATGGAAAGCAGCTGGCATACAGAAGTATTCAGCAAGTGAAACCTGCAATTCATCTCCATCCTTAATGATAAACCTCGAGGATGCAAAACATTCAGCTGCCTGGGAGTGATTTAGGAGCAGGGCACACGCCTACCTGTGTTTAAGCACTTGCCTAATACACCGCCGCTTCCCCAGCAGGTGCTCCACTGCGACTTTTGACACAACGATTTTTGTCTTGGTGGCCAGCCAAATAGAACAAAGCATTCCCTACCTGTACCTTCTTCTCCACATTCAATCTTTAAAATAATAAGCAAAAGCCAGATGCGCTGGTGCACGCCTGTAAACCCAGCACTCGGGAGGCTGAGGCAGGAGGATTGCTGTGAGTTCAAGGCCAGCCTGGACTGCGTAGGAAAACCCTGTCTCAAAAAGACGAAGACAAAACCAAACCAGACACCAGCAGAGCCTGTAATCCCAGCTCCAGGCACAATCCCAGCCTGTAATTCCAGCTGAGACAGAAGTATCAAAGTACTGGGCCAGCCTTTGTGACTGAGCAAGACCCTGCCACGAAATAGAAAAACAGCAAAGGCTGAGGGTAGCTCAGTATCAGAGTGTTTGCCTAGCATGAAGGAGGCGTTGGATTCAATCCCTAGCAACACACACACCACACCGATTTAATTCTTTCCAAAACCATACTCTAGACTCTAGAACTCTGCTTTGCGGCTGTCCAGACCGTTTTTTGGCCATCAATTTACTGCCCAATTTTTGAGCCCGTGTGAGCCACAAGACGTATAGCTAGAACTGATAAGACAGCGACACCATGCGGTAAAATGAAGAACTGCAGACTACTTCCGCGAGGGGATTGACTCAAAATGAAGCGTTAGCTTCCGTGGGCCACATTTCCTGTCAGATGAGCAGGTACATCTTTTCAAAAAATATTTTTCAAGTTAGAAAATAAACTGAGGAAGTAAATACAGCACCTTATAAGTGTGAGTGGAATTATTTCCTACTTCACAAATGTGTCCTTCCTGTCCACTGCCTAATATTTTAGGGCCAAGTCATATGCTTTGTTTTCTTTTTTTTTTTTTTTTTTGGCGGTACTGGGGATTGAACTCAGGACCCTGCGCTTGCTAGGCAGGCGCTTATTCCACTGAGCTATATCCCCAGCCCAAGGGCCAAGTCATATGAAAAAGAAGGAAAGAAAACTATCCATAGGGCACAACGAAGTTGTTTCTTTCTTTCTTCTTTCTTTTCTTTTTCTTTCTTTCTTCCTTCCTTCCTTCCTTCCTTCCTTTTTCTTTTTTTGTTTTTTCTTTTTGAGACAGGGTCTCGCTATGCAATTCAGGCTGGCCTTGAGCTCACTTTGTAGCGCAGGCTTGTCTCAAACTCGCAACGATCTTCCTGCCTCAGCCTCCTGAGTGCTGGGTTAGAGGTGTGCACCACCACGCCCAGCCTTTCTTTTCCTTCTTTCTTTCTTTCCTTCCTTATTTCCTTCCTTCCTTCCTCCCTCCCTCCCTCCTTCCTTCCTTCTTTCTTTCTTTCTTGAGACAGGGTCTCACTATGTAGTTCAGACTGGCCTGGCATAGTCGTGCAGGCCTGTAATTCTAGCCACTTGGGAGACTGAGGTAGGAGGGTCGAGAGTTCAGGGCCCGCCGAGACCCTCTCTTAAAAAAAATGCCAAGAATACAGCTCAGCACCGGAGCTATTGACTGGTATACGTGAGACTTCGGGTTCAATCTCCAGCACCACAGAAGAAAACAATCCATGGAAGATTTACAGAAAAATCCTAGCAACTTCCACTTCTCTTAGAGATTTATTTTTGAAGGACTCAGACCTTGAAATACTAAGAAAAATATTAAGGGAGCAGCTGATACCATACATACCATCAAAGGGAAAATATCTTTAAATCATTCATGAGAGCCATTGGCCCTTCAAATACAGCTCTGTATAAAAAATTAACACACCTGTAGGATCTGTTCCATCCTTGAAGTTATTTGGGGAACAAGGCCTTCTTTACACTAGTGGACTCTGACTTTTTATCCTTTTGGAGACGCCTTGGGACCTGTTCCACAATTCTGCACTTTCACAGATAAAGGACTTTCAGTGAAATCATGACGCAGGTGTAGGGGTGCACACCTATAATCCCCAGCACTTGGGAGGCTGAGGCAGGAGGATCACCAAGAGTTCTAGGCTAACCTGGGCTCCATAGTTCAGTTGAAGGTCAGCGTGAACTGCACAGTGAGAATCTGTGTCCAACAACAACAACGGTGATTCTTTCCAGAGTAAATACTTCAGGGTCATCACCCTCACCAACTAGCTGGACAGCGTGCCCTCTGGATCTATGCATGGGCAGAGAGATGAATGAGAACAGCAGGGGCTCCTCTCTCCCTGATGAATTCTTACACCCCTCCACTGCATGTGGAACCATTACAGAGGCCCAGAACTGCAGAAGAGTCCTGGTTCCGCAAACGTGGAATGAGGGAGTCATTACCCATGGCTGGGACTGTACCCTGCTAACCTGGAAGCTGTCCGCTGCCATGTTTCCCACCGTGAGGAACACAGGATGCTGGCCTGGAGAGGAAGAAAAGATAAAGATGGCAGACATCGCTATGGTGAAGAGAGGAAGGGAGAGAGACCAGAGGCGTCTGGGAGAGCGCCGGTAGGCGCTGGAGTCTGAGACTCTTTGGAACCCTTACGCCCTCCCCCTTTTAATCTGGCTCAAAATTATTTCATTACTTGCAGCTCCAAGAAAACAGACTTTGCAATGGCCCGGGCCGTAATTCTTACTGTGCTCCAGAGTCCTTATGCATTACTCACTGAGAGCTGCCGCTCCTTTATTTAGCAGCTATTTACTGGGTACTTTCTCTGTGGTAGGCACTGTTTTAGGCTCTGGGAGACACAGTAATAATATAAAGAAAAATTTTAAATTTCTTTAGGAAACTTATCTTCTATTAAAAAGGTCTGGGGTTTGGGGTTATGGCTTAGCTGCAGAGCTGTTACCAGCATGCACGAGGTCGTGTGTGCCAGGCCAGCACCAAAGCCGGGGAAAAAAGAAACCTCTCTGGAAATAAAGTAAATATATGAAGGGCAACTTTCAAAGCAGGTACCAAAAAGCTGGTTGACCCAACAAAACACAAGTCCCAGGTTTTAAATCTTAGCACCAGGGTCACCTTCTTTTAAATTGAGATCGGGTTAGAGGGGTCCACCGTTGTACAGTGTCTTTTCTTGGCGCTGGGGCTGCGGGGCCCTCCTGACCCCTCTCCGTACCCCAGCACCCCTCTGCCCTGGTGACACGGGTCCCTGTTCCGCCCACACACTGCTGGCTTTGTCTGTGCGCAGCTTTCAGGCTACTTTCAGCGAGCACGGGGAGCAGCGGACAACACGCACATACGACATTAAATTCATGGACAGTGTTTCTTTTTAATCTCATGGTAACCACCCTCCTCCCACCCCGGTCGGGAAGCCTCAGAGAACAGATTCGGGTCTATCTTCCCTTGCTGCCCTGGGAGGAGTTGCCAGAGAACAGAGACAAGACCAAAAGGCAAGCAGCGGGAGGCGGAAAGCGAAGCAGGTGGCGAATCTGCATGATAAACGCCCAAACGCTCCAACAATTTAGAAAGCGCCCCCTGTCGGGACGGGTCTGCCGCCCGGCCTGGTGCCCTAGCCTCACAGCAGGGCACGATCTTCCCTGGGGAAATGGGGTCAAACTACCCCATACTTTGTGTATATGTTCTACAATTCTGGCAGTTCCACTCATACTGCTTATGTAAAACAGGGACTCAAACACCCTTTACTTCTTTTAGGGCGCGTACAGGGCGTATTCCTACACAGAAAGAACTACAGTCAGACCCAGCAGCGCCGGCCTCGGAGCCCTCCTTTCTCACCTGTCTTGCAGAGGGGAGAAGCGGCTCGGCCAGCCGGAGGGCAAGGGTTTCCAGGAAACACAGACAGGAAAGAGTCAGCAGCATCTCAGCGGGAGGCAATGAGCAATTTTTAATTTTGTACTTATTGCAAGCCTCCAGGGCCTCTCCACCGCCCCTCCAAACTAACGAAGAACATTAACTCCTGACTGTGTGTGCGTGTGCGCATGTGTGCGTGCGTGCGTGTGTGTGCGCATGTGTGCATGTGTGCGTGCGTGCGTGTGTGCGTGCATGTGTGTGTGCAAGCACGTACACACAGGCGTTCACACATGTACTCTAGGGTGGTCTTCCAAAGTACACATACCCAGTGTCTATCCCCACAATGTCTCAGAGACTTTTTCCTTTTTTTTTTTTTTCAGGGCCTGTTTCGAGCCAGCAAACAGCTACTTGTTTCCACCCTCTTGGAAGGGTGCGGCTTTTTTGCCTAAGTAACAGGTTTCTTTCTTTCCTATCTTTCTAGCTTTCTTTTCTTCCTTCTTTCCTTCTCTTTCCTTCCTTCCTTTTTCTTTCCTTCCTTTCCTTGCTTCCTTCCTTCCTTTCCTTCCGTCCTCCCTCCCTCTCTCTGTCTCTCTTTTTGAGATGGGGTCTCGCTATGCAGTTCAGGCTGGCCTTGAACTCACAATGTAGCCCAGGATGTTCTAAAACTCGGAGCAATCCTCCTGCCTCAGCCTCCTGAGAGCTCAGATTACAGGTGTGCGCCACCATGCCCGATGTAGCAGGTTTCTTGATAGGCTACTACAGCTGTAGCATTTCTATTGTGTGGAGCCATCTCAACCATAAGCTATACCATCTTGTCAGTCTCTAAAACTCCAGGAGATGACAAAGCTTAGATAAGACACCGATGAGTAAAGAGAGGAAGTGGGGCAGAAGTCCCACGGCTCTAACCAACTTGGGATCCAACACAAGTGGCAGGTTTTGTTCCTTGTCTCAGAGAATGGTGGGTGAGAACTAAGTAGGGAAACTCTCCAAAATGAGACATGAGATCTAAATCCTTGCTGAGGCTTTGTTCTGGGTGGTCTTCGGAATGAAGACCTGTCCTAACCTTAGCCTGGTTGAGACTATCTTCCAACCCTCCTGTCTACCGCTCCAGCTTGTGCTGTGACTGGAAAGGCAGTCAGGTGTTCCTTTCTCCTAACTTTATCCTGAACACAAGGTAAAGACAAACAGCCAAGTGAGTACTGTCCAGTTATACTCATAGAGCAACTGGGTGCTCAGGCTCCCCTATCAGCCCCAGGCAAAGCGGGGGGATCCAAGGGTAATCAGTTCTGCTCTGTACCTTCCCTCTTAGCAAAACATTCTGACGTGACCAGAGCTGCTTGATCCAGGCACAAGTATCACACCCAAAGCAAAGCTCTTTCTCTTTTTCTTCTCTTGCCTTTTTTTCTCTTTCTTTCCTTTCTTTCTCTCTCTCCCCCTCTCCCCCCCCCCCCCCCCCCCCGTCTGTCTAACTCAGAGCCCTGTGCATGCTAGATAAGCACTCTACCACTGAGCTACATCTCCGGCCTGCAAAGGTCTTTTGATTAGATTCCGTGTTGGTTGTAACAAATTTCAGGTACCGGGATCCTACACAGGGCCACCAAATCACCGGGTTGGGAATCGGGAGCCTGTGCAGCCTGTGTTTGCTCTTAACAACTGTAAGTCCTGCGCAGTCTTCCAACACCAGCATAGGAGCCCTCAGGTCCCAGTGAGAGGAGCAGGAGTGAGAGTCACAGGCAACTGCCCAGGTCAACTATGAATCCTTGGTGTTGGAGACCTACAGGGAGCTCTCTGACAAGCACACGAGGGTCCGGCGCTGCTCACCTGGAAGCCCCTCAGGGCTAGAACCTCTTCCCGCTCTGTCTGCGCTTCTGGGCGGAGCTCAGTTGCTTCCGCCTCTTCTCTCCACGTGCTCCAGGCACGTTCCTCCCTTGCGAGTCACTTCCAACAGCTGCAAGGCCACCAGGCTTCACCCGCTGTGTGATACAACAGCCGTACAGGTGTTTGCCCATGACTTGCTCCCATGTCACAAAGAAAACACTGGCCACG
>PVLD010002885.1:28481-92067 GCA_004027595.1 Dinomys branickii
AAAAAAAAAAAAAAAAAAAAAAAAGAGAAGAGAGAAAAGAGAGAAGAGAGACAAGAAGAAAAAGAACAGCCAAGCCAAGCCTTATTATGGCTTGTTTAGACGTCCCCGCAAAGCGTCATGCAGTCACAGGTGGGGCTTTTTCAGAGGTGGCAGGAGCTAGAATGTGTGACACTGGGAAAAGCAAGGTCCTGAGTTCGATCCCTGGTACCGCAAAAAAAAAAAAAAAAAAAAAAAAGAGCAGCGAACACACCTGTGTTAACTCAGGAGGCTGCAAAGGCAGGAAGCGGCAGGTACACATAAAGCTCACACTTAAATCAAGAAATCCTTTCGCTTGTAATAGTATTAACAGCCACCACTGATGCTAACCTTTGTGCTGTCCCCCGGGAGAACGCTCCAGTGCAGTGCCTCGTTTAATTCTCACGCTTTGCTGTCTCTCTAGGTACCACACTAGTGTCTAAAACATCTCAACTTCCTTACCCCTTCTCACGCCATTTAGCATGGTTCTGAAAATCAGATCAAAACTCATGAGGAGAAGCTGGGCATATTGGCACATGCCTGTAATCCCAGAACTCAGGGAGGCTGAGGCAGGAGGATGGTTAAGTTCAAGTCCCACCCGGGCAAATTAGCAAAGCCCTGTCACAAAATAAAAAATAGAACTGGGGATCTAGCTCAGTGGTAGAGTGCTTGCCTAGCATGCATGATCCCCCAGCACCAGAATAAAAAATAAATAAAAGAGAAAAAGAAAGCACATCATACCACCTGACTTGGTGGGATTTGCATAGGACAAGAAAAGCAATATGGAGATAGATGGTGTTATGTACAGCTGGGGTCTAGGTGTCCCCCCAAAACCTCATGCAGTCATAGGTGGGGCTTTTTTTAGGGGTGCCTGGATCTACAGTGTGTGACTAAGTCAGTGCAATGCTGGGATTAAGGGTGCATGATTCCTAAATTGGTCCACTGATTGGTTTGGGACCACCCTAGCCCCCAGTAGCCCAGATGGAGCACAAAAGAGGCAGAGAGACACAACAGGTCCCTTGTTGCTTCGCTACCTTCTGCCCACCATGAATTGTTCCTCTTCTGCAAGGCCCCTCCACCTTGGAGCCAGCAGGCTATGGCCTGAAACCTCTGCAAACTGTGAGCTAAATAAACCTTTCCTTCCTTAATGTGTGAGTGTTGGGTATTTTGTCCCATCAACAAGTAACTAGACAGATGGGATGACCTATCTGTCTTCATCTTTTAAGAAAAGGCCTGTCCTGGGCCAGGGTGCATCTCGGTGGCACAGATTTGCTTGGCGTGCAAAAGGCCCTGGGTTCCATTGCCAACACCAAAAATTAAATAAAATATCAAAGGAGACTCATGAAAGCTAATCACGCATCCAAATAAGGAAAGGGAGAGAAATCTGGGTGAAGGGTTTTTAATATAGAGGGCAACTGTACATCTGGACAGAGATGAGGAGAGCGCGCCAGGCCCTCTGACCTGGTCACATGTGCTCTAGTCCGTGTGGCCTCCCTTGGCAGATAAAGCAGCAGCAGCAGCAGCAGCAGCAGCAGCAGCGTCCTCTCCCTGTGTGAGAGGACAGTGCCACGGTCACTTAGTCTATGTTGCACCCAAGTTCCTGCAGCCCAGGCACAAACACCCAGCTCACACTTCCCGTCACAGCAAGTCAAATGATCCCTTTCCCCTAGTTGCAGGAGCTATGAACTGTTCTCACTGGCAAGACAGGCTGGGAGTCAGCAGGGGGGGTGACATCAGACCCCTCCCCTCTCCTGGCGCTGGCAAGGAGCTGTTCCTGCCCGCGAATGTGCACCCCGGTAACACAGCAGGAAAGCACTGGGCTCCTCGCTGAACTAAGCTGTGCTCTGGGCTAGACCCTGAAGCCATCAGAGTTAGGCTGAGTCCTCTGCCTTCCACAGGGTCTCTCGGCCTCGCGGGTGAGCTCACAGGCAGCCACCAACCCAGCAAAGCCTCCCAATCTCCAGGCAAAACGGTCTCCTCCATCCAGCCAGGGGGCGGCGGATAGACAGGAAGCATTTCCACATCCTCCTCCTGAGTGTTCTCTCCAGAGGTGGGGAAATAAAACCCTTCTCCCGCCCACGGAAGCAGAGGCCCGGCAAAAGGACCAGTCCCGACAGGCGGCCAAGTTCTCTTCAATAAGCTTTCCTTTCCGTTTTCTTCTCTCCATTATTTATCACCTAGCCATTTATTTATACAAATATAAAATAGATTTATATAGATTTATATAATATAGACTCTCATGAGGCCCAGTGGAGGAGAGCGTCAGAGCGGCAGGGCCTCCCCGGCTATTTGCAGATGTACTGGTCTACGATCTCGGTGCACTTCTTGCATTTGACAAAGCAGCACCAGTGGAAGCGACAGTGGCAGCGCTCCACCTGGACGCTCTTGAACTGGTCGTAGCCGCGGCCACAGCACATGAGCTCGCAGCCGTCCATGCCCTCTGAGGTCTTGTTGCAGAGGCGGCCCTGGGTGCCCAGGGAGCCCGTGGTCTCGTTGCGCAGGCAGTAGTCCGGGCTGGGGTCCACGTAGACCAGGTCCTCGGGGGTGGGCGGGCTGAAGCGGCTGTTGACCAGCTCCAGCCTGCCCCGGCGGGTTACGCGCATGGCGGCCGCGCTGTCGTACTTCTGCTTCAGCTGGTCTCCCACCTTGCGGAACTCGGCCAGCTGGAGCCAGCAGGTCTTGAGGCTGCAGGACCCTGAGACGCCGTGGCATTTGCAGGCCACGTCTGCCATCTTATACACAGCCTGAGGGGAGAAGGAAGAAGGGAATAAGAAGGAGACTCCTGACAGGCCAGGTCAAGAGGGCGGCCACGGCAGCCACGGGCCTAGGGCGTGGAAGGGCCGACGGTCTTCCGATGCACAGAGGCTCCTCCTCCACAGAGAGCAGGATCTCGCTGCTCGGGAGGAAACTAAACAAAAGGAGCAACGCACAGAGCGGGAGGCCACGGGATGCGTTCTTACATGGGGCACGGGGCGCTTTCACTGCCTGGTTTATCCACGGCATAGTTCGTGAAATGTACTACAGTAAATGCCATTTTTATAACCTAGAAAAAATGCTCCTCTTTTTTTTTCCTTTTGTGGTTCCAGGGATCAAACCCAGGGCTTTGCTCATGCCAGAAGTGCCCTATCGCTGAGCTATCTCTCCAGTCCCCCAGTTTCCTTCCTTAACTCCTTGCTTCCTTCCTTCCTTCCTTCCTTATTCCCTTCCTCCCTCCTTCCCTCCCAGTGGGTCTTGCCATTTGCTCAGGCTGGCCCTAAACGCCTGGAATCAAGCGATCCTCCCGCCTCAGCCTCCTGACGATTAGGACTACAGGTAAACATCACCACAGCCAGATCAAAATTTTCATCATGATCAAAAGTCTCAAACATGTACACACAATCCAGGAAAACGTGCCCTGTGTTTGCACAATATGAGGCACAAGTCAGAAAAGAAACAATTCAGTTGCTTCTAAAACTATAACAACAAAAAAAAAAATCACTAGCATAGCCCTGGTCAGCTAAAAGCTGCCCCAGATCCTACCAAATCCCCTAAGCATTGCATAGTTCCTTTTCCTGCACTGCCATTTGCTAACTAACTCCATAATCCCCAGGAACCTCTAGAGGGCCATCATGTTTGTAAGCAAGACCTTCTTGTACCCCAGCATTCCAAGGTAGAGCCCTCGCAGAAGCTGTGCTGAGGGGAGGGAGGAGGCACACCCCCGCGGGACTGCTGTTAGGGGTGACTGACTTGTTGTTATCGTTATGTTTTTGTTTTTTGTGGTACTGGGGATCAAACTCAGGACTCTGCTCTTGCCAGGAAGGTGCTTATTCCACTGAGCTGTATCTCCAGCCCCAGGGGTAACTGACTTGAAAACAAATCTACTTGCAAGTCACTGAACCTCAACAGTGTGGAGCGGTTTGAACTTCAGTGATCCCAAATTGAAATGGAAAAGCAGCAGTAGACCAGCAAGCTGCTTCCAAAGTGCTTTTCAAGGAAGGCATGCTGATGCGCTGCGGCAAACAGCCCTGGCAGCAGGCCCAGAAGTACAGACGGTGGGGTGGAAAGCGCATGTCTGCCTCAGAACGTTTTCCTGGGCCACAGCTATTGTCAGCAACTGAGTCAGGATTCATTTTTTTTCAAGGGTTTCTCTTAGATTTCTTTTCAAGAGTTCCCAGATTGTGTCTTTATTCAGTGTTAAGCAGAGGCCACCGCAGGTGCAAAAAATAGCTTAACCATCCTCAGCTCATAGGAGTTTTGTCTTGGTTTTTTCCCCCTGGCAGGGAATTACTCCCACTAATTTAGGGCTGAGAGACCGAAGCCCTATGGAGTCTCAGTGACCTGTTCAGGGCCACCTGGGAGGGAGCTAGACTGTGATCGTGTCTGTGCTCCAGTCTTGGGGCTTCAAGGCAGCTTGGAGCAGGAAAGGGAGGAGGTCTCGGCCTCAAGGTTAGAAGCACTGGTACTACTAGGCATGGCAGCTCCAGGCCCAGGACACAAAGGAACTGACACCCCCTCCCAACAGACACTTCAAAGACACAGCCAGCAATTATCCTTCTGGTCCAAATGCCTCAGGTCTGAGCTGCAGCCTGACATTCCTCTGGAAATGGATGTTTAGAGCAGGGTGGCGGGGATCTGGCGCTGCAGAGAGGAGGAAGCATTAAGGGTCTAAAACTGTGTACCTGGTCACTGAACAACGAAGGGAACAGAATAAGCATCTCCACTGGGAATAAACACTCAGGGAGGTTTGGGGAAGGAGCCACATCAAAGCTAGACTTCAAGGGGTAAGGACAGGAATTTCAGTAAAGCGAATCCCAGGGAAAGAATGCTGCTACTCTTTGCTATTTGGACACTCACCCATCCTTCTACCCTAAAGACACTGCAGAGACTGTCATATTTGTATTTCTCCATAGCTTACTATGGATCATATCTATATAAGCTCCTTTTGTAGAAGGTAGAGGGGACAATTGCAATTTCTGACACTTACACTGACTCAAAAAATAATACAGTGTGGGACTAGGGATGTAGCTCAGTGGGAGAAGGCTTGCCTAGCCTATAAGAGAGAGGGCCTGAGTTCCCCATCCTCAGTGCCAAAAAGCAAAACTTTAAAAAATTTTCTTTAATCCTCCATCTTTCTCCTGGCAATGTCCTAAGTGACAAGCTTGGTATCTGACAGGAATGTCACAAGGATTAGGCACAATGTTTTTTATCCGGAAAATGCTTAGAAACCCTTGAGTGACCAGGCAATATCACTCTAAGAGCCCTCAGTGTCAAAGAGGGACCCACCAGAGGCTCTTCAAAGGCCAAGAGGAACCTCTGATAAAGTGTGCCTAGGATTTACTCTGTCTGACAGCCACAATGTCAGACCCCAGATAATCAGCTTTTTTTTTTCTAAATCTGGTCATAAACTATTATTTATTTATTTATTTATTTACTGGTACTGGGACTCGAACTCTGGACCTTGTGCTTGCTGTATAAACTATTTTTAATACCCACCACCCTTCAGCGTTCCCCAGAGAAGTTTCTGTGTAGGCATGAGGTGGAAAACGAACACCGTCGGCTCTACACGGTGACTAACGGCCGAGGCCTGTTCCTTGGGGAGGGGATAAAAAATAGAGAGGGATAAGAATTCCCAACCTGGAGCAGACAGAAGCAGAGGGAGAGATAAAGGGCTTTGGAAAAGGTGTGGAGACTCGAGGAAGGGGGGCCGAAGCCTGGGCGGCAGACAGAGGAAGCGGGGAAGGTGTGTGAGTGAGACGCAAGGCAGATGGAGGGAAGGCCCTGCCTAGATAAGGGCCTAGGACAGACACACATAATTGGGGCAATAAAGCGAGAAGCGACAGAAGTCGGGTCAATGTCCCCGCTGTCTCCTCAGGGCCTGCAGCTTGCAGGAAACAAAGCGTCCTCCAAGCTTGAGGGGCCACCTGGGAACGTCCCTCTGTGCAGTCGTGTGTCCCTCCAGGGGAAGCACACTCAGGAGTGCTGCAAAGAAGGCCGGGTAGCCATCCCTGTCCTCACTAAGAGAGCAGCAGGGTGAGGCCCAGGAGGGAGTCAGCTAGCTGTTTTCAGGCTGTCCCTTCTGGTTTATACCAAGGTAACTGCAGGGCAGAACCACGGCTAGAGCTCCTACCATCACCAAAGACTAACAGCCCTGCTCAACACACAGCCAGCTCTGACCACACAAAAGTAGCTTCTGAATACCGGATGTGGAGCCACGAATCTTGGTACTGAGCCCCTCTTAAATTTTTTTTTTTTAATTTGGAGACAGGGTTTTGCTAAGTTGCCTAGGCTGGGCTCAAACTTTTGATCCTCCTGCCTCAGCAAAGTACTGTGATTACAGGCACGCATCAGGATACCCAGTTAAAGTTTTCCGCTCCTATGACACAGATGTTGATGTTGTAAACTGCTGACGTACAAAGATTTTTTAAAAATAGATACCTATCTGTATCTACACCCTGGAACTGAATCGCCAGTGAACCAACATTACCCGTCTGATCTTCTCAAGACTTACTGCCCCGTTCTCATTTTTAGCTCATCTTCAGTCCCACCACAGCCTGGGACCCAGAAGTAGGTGTCATGATACAGCCCTGAGTGCGGACAGCACTCCAAGGAAGAAGCCCGTGGTTCCTGGGAGACCCTTTGCCTGTGCTCAGACCCCAGAGCGCTGTCCCCACTTCCTGTCAACCCAGGCTACAATGAGTGAGAGGACAGCTTGTCCTGCGGGGCAGCGTCTGCTTTCCTGTGGCAGGGGCAGACCGCTGCGGGACAGACAGTTGCTCAGAGAGGGTTCTCCTGAGCAAGCTGCAGGCAGGAAAATGATCCACCTTCTGTATATCACAGAGGGACTCCGCATACACAGAGCCGAGCTCCCCGCAAACCTGCATTTAACTTCTTCCCAAACCGTCTTAGAAGACAGTCGCCTCTTCTGCGCCACTGGTGAGACACTGTTTGAGCTTTACAAAGACAGTTGTTTTGTGACACTTCCACTTATTTAAAGACTCCTAGCATAAAAGTGGGCTTGCTGTTAGCGCTCAGGTGTGCTTTTTGACTGGGGTCCTGATTATGTACAACAGCAGCTCTTAAAAGTCAGCTCTGGGTTTACCTGAGCCTTTAACGAATTGTAAATCCTGTATCAGGCCTAACGGTCTGAACTTCTTATATGTTCTAATGACACAGGAGGGTGGGTCAGGATGAGATCTCTACAGTGCCTTGTGTGCCTGGAGGGACGGATGTCCTGCAAGGGTAGATGGAGACTGAGAGCTGGCCCGAGGCTGCGCAGGCCTGCACCTTACCCTTCGACCCGCTTCATTGTTCTGCAGGTTCATGAGCACGCGGCCCTGCTCCTCCGACCCCTTGGCATAGTTCTTCTCCCGCTCCCGAGCGTCCACAAACTCCTTGGCAAAGCGGTAGCCGTACTCCACATTGTCCCCACAGCCACCCCACAGCCAGTCCCGGGGCAGGTCCTTGGGCCGTGCTGTCCGGCTGCACCCACACGTGGAGAGCTCACCCTCGCGGCAAGCCCGGCTGATGGCATTGACAACGCCCGCAGCGCTCACGGCATAGGTGAACGCGGTCTCGCGGCTGCCTGCAAGAGAGGAGAGGCGTGGTGAGGGAGGTCGGCGCCCTGCTCTGCCGCAACAGTCCCAGGGCTGGGAATCGGCATCCGAGGGAGCCCCTGCCTCTGCGTGGCTGAATGCTTAGGAATTTTCCTTTAAAATGGAAATTTTAAAGGAAAGCTACTCCGTCTCCTGCCTGCCTCTCGACCCTAGGTCTGTCCTACCAAGGCACACAGAGTCGGAGGGATCCGCCCAGGTCAGGTCCACACTCAGATGCAGCGCAGCCCATAGTCCCAGGAGGGAGACTTAATGGAGGGGCAGTGGGTAGCTATACCTTTATGGACCAGGCAGGACTAACAGAATGAAAACGGAGGAAGAAGCCATGGGATCAATCGGAGGAATCCGCATCTAGCTGGACTCCACCTCCCAGAGGCAGTTCCTCACCACCCCATCAGCCATCTATCCGCCTGTCTCTTTTATTGCTTTGCCATTATCTAGCCAGACTGTGGCAGAGGCTAAGGAAAGAAGGCAAACTAGAACTGCAATGTCCAGAATAATTCAAACTGTTGTCCTCTCTCTGACACAGGAGCACACTGCCTCCCAGCTCAGAGAGCGCCAGGGACCACACCACCATACCTGCTACTTCAGACACCGAGTCTGACTCCTCTCAATACCCAGACCCCTTTCCTGCAGGAAATTCCAACTATGTTTCTTTGGCTTGTACAGCAAACCACTTAAATACTCATATTTTACCTCAGTGAACGTGTTTTATTAAAAATAAACAGCCTCCAGGGAAATGCAAGTCAAAATTGAAATAAGATACTACTTCACAGTCACTGGGATGGCCATAATCAAAAAGACACACAGCTAGTAACAAGGCAGGGAGGATGTGGAACTTGTCTGTATTCTTGCTGTGACCGTTAAACGGTGCTGTTACTGTGGAAAACCTCAAAAGATTAAACACAGAGTTACCACATGACTCAGCAATTCCACTCCAAACTACTATCTACCCAAGAGAAATGAAAACGGATGTCCACACGAAAGTTTACGCACGAATGTTCATTGCAGCAACGTCTATAATTGAAAAGTGAGCTGGGTCTGGTGGTCCAAAGTGTGATCAGAATTTGCTAGGCTGAAGCAGCAGGGTAACTGTTCAGTGTAAGGCCAGTCTGAACTACATAGTAAGACTCTCTCAGAAAAGAAAACCAGGATTGACAAGAAGTAGAAACAGCCTAATTGTCCATCAGCAGATGAACGGATAAACAAAATGTGGTACTGCCCGTACAGTGGGACATTATTTAGCCACAAAAGGAATAAAGTGCTCACACATGCTACAGCACACATGAACTTTTTCATCATTATGTTAAGTGAAAGAAATAGCTGTGAAAGGCCACATATTATATAATCCTATTTATTTACTCTTTCGAAGTTAGGTGAGTTTTTTATTGGAAATAAAAAATAGCTCCTGGGTTTTCCAGGAGGGGTCCTGTGACCCTGTTTATTGTTTTCTTGAGACAGGGTCTTGCTATGTCGTTCAGGTTCACCTTGAACTGTGTAGCCCTTGCTGACCTCAAAACTCAGGTGATCCTTCTCGCTTAGCCTCCTGAGCACTGGGATTATAGGCATGCACCATCATATCCAGCTACTGTACAATCCAATTTATATGAAACATTCAGATTGGGAAAATTCATGGACTATGTAGTGGTTGCCTAGGACAGGGAGGCACTAGGGGATGGGGAGTAACAGGGGTATTTTTTTTTTTTTTTTTGGTCATCTTTTCTAGACAGGATCTTGCTATGCTGTTCAGGCTGGCCTTGAGCTCATTTTGTGGCCCAGGCTGGCCTTGAACTGGCAGCGATGCTCCTGCTTCAGCCTCCTGAGTGCTGGGATTACAGGCATGCATCACCATGCCCGGCCTTGCATTTTTTTTAATGGAGTAGTGAAAATATTCTAGAATTAGTGGTGGTTGCATATCTTGTGAATATATTAAAAACCATTGAATTGCCTATTTTAAAACAGTGAATTATATGAGATATGGATTATGTCTTCAGAGAGCTAGTCTAAGAAATAATAAAACTCTTGAGGATTCTGATATGGAAGGAGGCAAGTGCTTCTTAGCAGGAAACAGATCCAATCTGATCTCAGACAGACGCAGGCAGAACGTTCTGCTCTCTCCCCTGTCCTCATCTCCTGAAGTCCCTGCGCCCAGAAGCAGACACTGCACAGCGCTGTGTGGAAGGCGGAGCGACAGCAGTGTGGAATCAGTGCAGGGGCCTAGAGTCACCCTCCGGCTTGCCCTATTCCTTCATCACCTCCACACCCACCGTGACGTCCCACAGCCAGACCACACTGGGTGGGTCAGTGTTTCTCAATTAGCCAGGGGTCAGCTTCTGGTCAGCTGTAGAATAGGATGCCCCTAGAAAAACCCAAACAATGGCAGGAAGTCCCACTCACAGTTCGGCCATCGGAACTGACATCTGAGCCAATACTGAACAAAGCCAGATCCCTCGGTCTGTGTCTGTCTGGTCTGGGGGTGGGCTGGGCTGTGCCAGTGAGCACCCAGGACGGCGAGTCAGTTCAAGAGGGCAGGGGAGGGTTGGGCCTTACTTTGAGGACTTCACTCCTGGGAAGTTTTTTGTTTTATTTTGTTTTTTTTCTGAGTTTTCTTGAAAGGTACCCTCAAAGCCCCTGGTAGGGCATCCTCGAACGGGAAGGAGCCTTTGAAGCTGGAGCCCAGAGCGCCGTTCCATCCACAGGGAGCATTCCTTTTATAGGACACCTGCTTTCAAAGCAACACATCCCTTTCCCCCCATTCGGTACTGAGGACTGAGCTCAGGGCCTTACCAGGCACAGTGGTGCACTCCTGTAGCCCCAGCACTCTGGGATCCTGAGGCAGGAGAATCAAAAGTTTGAGCCCAGCCTGGGCAACTTAGTGACTCAGGAGACTCTCAAAAAAACAAAAACAACAACAAAACAAAACAAAACCAGGGCTGGGGACACAGCTTAGTGCAAAGGACCTGGTTCAAGCCCCAGTAGAGGAAAAACTTTGACACAACTTACTAAATTGCCCGGGCTGGACTTGCACGTGCAATCTTACTGCCTCACCATTCCATCTTTTTAAAATGATTCTAATTATGAGAATGGTTTTTCTTATAATAAACCAAAGCATGCCTGTCTCCAACTTCTGCCTGCTGGTGCAGCATTATCAAATCCCTTCTCCATTTGACAGCCTTTGGTGTTTGAAAACAAGTAATACGCCGCTAACGTGTTCCCTTTCCCAGCTGCATATGTCTGACTTGCACCATTCTTTAGCAAACACGCTGTTCAGAGCTGAATCAGCCCTCTCAGAATTGTACCAGACACTGCACCCTAATGGTTCCAGCCTCTCCTCATAGTTTGGGATCTAAGTATGTCCTCAGATGCCTCAGCTGTCACTCACTAGAGGAAAACCTTTGGCATGTCTTACTAAATTGCTCGGGCTGGAGTAGTATTTAGTTTACTCCCTGCCCTGGCCCCTCAGAAGGGGTACTGTAAGATGCCGTGCGTAGGCAGCACTGCTTCCACACGGTGGCATCTGGTCAACCTGATAAGCAGAGACCGTAGGAGCGGCCCTCAAAGAAAGAGCTTACCTGGGGTTTCAGAATGGACAAGCAATGTAGGAGGTTTATCGACGAGTGAAAAATTCAATGTTGAAACTCAAACTATCTCAAAGATAAAAGGTGAAGAAGCCAGCAGCCATGGAGCTACTGCACAAACACTGCATTGTCCCCTTCGAAGGAGATGGGAGAAAAATACCACACCTTGTCACTTCCACAACCGCCCAAGGTGCCTCCCAGCTCCCAAGGCAGAGGCCAAGGGAGGCCCCCACCAAGCCTCCTCTGAGCTGCTCTGCTGCCCTCTGGCGATGGACTTCTGCAGAGGCTTCAAAGAAGAAAGCAACCTTTTGGAAGTCACAGGGAAGACAGCGGAATTTCTTATCAAAGGCTACCCTGGGACCAGGAGGAAAGGACAGTTTATAGTGTGAGCCCTTCCAAGAAGCTACAAAAAGGAAAGGCGAAAATTAGGCAAACTCAGGTGTCCAGTTTTGTAACAGAACAAGGTACAGTGAGATAGGGTTGCTTGAGGCTGGGGATATAGCTCAGTGGAATAAGCGCCTGCCTAGCAAGCGCAAGGTCCTGAGTTTGATCCCCAGTACCGCCAAAAAAAAAAAAAAGAGATACGGTAGCTCCACCCTGCAAATCTGCACCCAGCAGAGCATTTGTTACTCTCATCCTTTTTCCCCTAAAGTAAAGCTTCACTTCCTTTCCGTCAGTAGAACAACGTAACACGTGAAAAGGGTCCAGCCAATGCCAGGCTTGCATTAGGTCCCTAGTAAAAATATCTGCTCCCTTGAAATGATCAGAGGATGCCTCTGTACATCTGAGTCACCCTGGTGTCCTCATCCAGACACAGGACAAGGAGGACTGCTGAGGCTCTCACCAGGAAGAGCGACAAATACTCAGTAGATTCTAGAAGAATCGATGAATTATTAATAAATTCATTCCACTTAACCTCTAAGCCCACTCCTTTGGGAATGTGTTGCTCCTACGTCTGTCCCAGGAACAGATTAACATTCCTGTCTTGGTTTTTTGTTTGTTTTTTGAGATCAAATCTTGTTACATAGTTCAGGCTGGCCTTGAATGTACTGTGTAGCCCAGGATGGCCTCGAAATGTAGGTGATCCTCCTGCCTCAGCCTCCCTGAGTACTGGGATTACAGACCTGTTCCACAGGCTGGGGCAGGCAAGGGAAAGATATCTGCAATAAGTGGTAGGGGGAGGGGACCTTCCAAGCATCCCTCTTATAGAGAGTTTTAAGATCGCCAGCTCCTCCACGCTAGCTTTGAAACCCCTATGGTACTAGAATCAGTCTTGGGGAAGCGCCAGCCCAAGGTAACTCCAGAATGAGCCTTTGGATGGGAAAATGTCTTTTGGGAGAATGACTATAAGGGGTGGGGGGAATACTGTCCTTCAACACCTTCCTTTTATGGCTTGGGAATAAGACCCAGAGCAGGGGCCGGATCTCTGGATTTCTTGCCAGGAGGGGAGGGTTGCATTTCAAAAGGACCTAAAACAATTAGACCTCAGATCACACCTCCATCTAAGGAACAGGGCAGCCAAAGAATTCTAGAACAGCAGTGGGAGTGGGGAAGGGACAGGAGTCTGCAAAGACCCGTGGCCCTAAACAGGCTTCCCTAGTCTGTTCCCGCCCCCCCATGCACACCCCCACCCCTTTATATGAAAAAGTCAGCACTGGATCTGGTTCAGGGTAATGTCATCAATTTGGCCCCAAATTTCTATCTCTCTTTCAAGGGTCCAAGCAGAAAAGGAAAAAAAGAAAATCCTACAGACATTCAGGGCTGCAATTTTGGGTTCTGTACCTAAGATTCCAAAAAGGTGAATAGATTTTGCACTGGGAGACAAAGGGGGCAGGGGTAGGTGGGTCTCCCAATCCGCTCTAACTTGACTCACCCACAGCCTCTCAGGGTGAGTCACAAGCCGCCTGCCCCAGGGACAAGTAGGAAAGTGGAGGCCACAGGGACTTGGCGCTATCTGGCTATTGGTATATTGTTACCCAGGATGCTGCTGCTTCTTTGAGTATCTTCCTCTCCCTTTTCCCCGCACCGCTTCCAGGTCTAGACAGAACCCAGGGACGCTGCCTTCTGATCTCTCAGTGGGCCAGGCCCAGGCACCTGAGGTGCACCCAGGCAGCAGGAGCGCAGGTCCTGTGGCCAAGCCACCTTGCAGCGCCTCTTACCTATCTGCATGACTCTGCCAAAGACAGACGTGTTGTTCACAGTGCTGCAGTTCCACCGCCGCTGCCGGAATTGGTGCTGGCACTCTCTGATGCCCGTCTTTGCCCCCTCTGCAATGTAGACCATGTGCTCTTGGTACAGCTGGCACAGCTTTCTCTGGCCAGGGGAGAGCCCCGGCAGCTGACTACACACAGGCTGAGCTCCAATGATAAACATCTCAGGTCTCTGCACTGGGTTCATAGCTAACGACCTGCAACAGCAACACAGAAAGGGGGAAAAGGCCAAGGAGTGAGCGTGCACCTGTGGGCAGCACTGGGTTGTTCATCCAACTGCTCAGTGAATGCTTTCTATGTAGAGGGCCCTGGACTAATGACTAAGAACCTGGAAGGAAAGATTAATAAAACAAAGTGCATGGCTTGAAAGGACACACAGAGGGAAACCAAGGCATGCATGTATTGGTACTCAAGACGCCCAATGGCTCGGTCCACTGTGATCAGCCAGGCAAAGACCTTTAGGAGACAGCTGGATTGTGCACTGGCCTTAAAGGATGAGACACAGGAGAGAAGGAGATGGAGTGGGTAGGGCAGCTGGGCATTTGTGGCAGTGGGCAAAAAGAGCCAAATGTCCACATGCCTTGTCAAGAAGCAGGCTGGTTAGTTCAGTGAACCCCAGGGCAGCTTCTGTGGTACAGGGCAGCAGTGAGTTCCCATAAGGGGAACTCCCCCATGCCACATGTCACAACATACTCGGAATGTTCTCACCTCCCGCCTCCCTCCCAGCATCCCCTAAACCACTCAGGAACATCAGTTCTGGACCCCTCCATCAGACGTAGTCATGTATTAAGTTAGATGAGAAAGCTACAGATTCGCCATCTGAATAAAAAAGCAAGCAGGGCAAAACCACGCAAAACAGGTAGTGATTATCTGCCATTTCCAGGTTGACCTGGCAATGCCAGTAGCCTTAAGAACACACAAAGAGAGCTGTGCAGGGTGCCACATGCCTGTAGTCCTAGCTACTTGGGAGGCTGAGGCCAAAAGACCTCAAGTTTGAGGCCAGCCTGGGTAACTGAGTGAGAGCCTGTCTCAAAATCACATAGGAATAAAAGGCTATGGTTATAGCTCTGTGGCAGAAGGCCCTGGGCTTGATCCTTAGCAGCACAAAGCAAAACCCCCGGAAATAAAGCCAGGCATGGCCCTGCAAATCCCTCACCTGGCCTTCAGGCTGTTACAACAGGAATTTTATTCTCTCCGCCTCTGTCAGGAAAAGGACAGAAGGAAGGAAGGAAGAGAGGAAAGGCGGAAGGGAGGGAGACGAGTAATTTTTTTCTAAGACACTGTCTTGCTACGTTGCCCAGGTTGGCCTTGGAACTCCTGGACTCATAAACCTGCTGCCTCAGCCTCCTGAGAAGTCTCTTCCTACACCAATGCCCAGCTTTACGGGGTTCTTTTTATTCTTCGGCGCAGGGATCAGATCCAGGGCCTTGTACATGCTATCAGCAACCCACTGACCCAGGAACAGGACAGGCTATTCCTAAGAGTCATAGAGATGGGGAAAGATACAGGAAGAAAGGAACACAGACAGGACCAGAGGGGAAAACCGAATGAATGAACAATTTACCCTCAGGGAACTCTAGCCCCTGTGGACCCGAGAGAGCAAAAGATTTCTCCTTGTTTTCCTGGATGGAAAAGGCCCTTCGTGTTCCTACAGATAAAGCTTTGATCCCCCTCTCCGCACCTCCATCACCAAAGGAGCCGCAGGGTGGAAGCAGGACTCAAGTCCCTCGCACTCACCACCAGGAGCTGGCTTCTGTCAGCAGCTGGGCCCAGCTGGAGAGCAGAGCCACAGCGAACAGCAACAGCAGGCCGGGCATGGTCGGCCTCCGCCCACCCTCGTGCCCTGGGACTGGCAGCTTCCAAAGTGGGGCTCCCTGGAGAAAAGGAAAGAAGGGAGAGTCAGTGTGCACCTGCGACAGACCCAGGGAGACCAGGGCAGAGGGAGAGGCGGAGGGAAGCGCAGAGGATGAGCTCTAGGGTGGACCTAAAGTCAAGTTCTCCCCACCCAAATCTCAGCCCCTTTCCCACCTCCACCTCTTTCGTTCTTTAGTGTACTCGGGACTGAGCCCAGGTCCTTCACAGGAACCTACACTCCCCGCACTTTTCATTTGAAAAAGGGTCTCTAAGTTGCTAAATTGCCCTGGTTGGGCTTCAACTTTGATCCTCCTGCCTCAGCCTCCTAGAGAGCTGGAATTACAAGTATGTGACACCCGGCCCAGCTCCAACTTCTACCTTTCCTGCTTATTTTCTCAGCATAAGGGTCTCTCACCCCACACTGTGGGAACACAACTCAGGACCTAATTCCAAAGGAAATGAGCTGAGAAACCAGTAAAAAAGAAAACGCCCCCCCAAAAAACCCAAAACAACAACAACAACCCAAAGAAACACAAACAAATCATTTCAAGAACACAGCGTGCTCAGTGTGGCATTTAGGAAGCTGCTTTGGCTGCTGCGGGGCACACTTGCCAGTCTAGAACATTCAGAGAAATGAGGATCATCCTCTACTCCGCATTTTCTACCTCCCACTCCAGCCTACACATTTACTGATCTGACCATCTTTCATAGGGCTTTAAAAACTGATGAACTGTTTTGACCTTCACTAAAGCAGAAGCTTCCTGTCTGTACCCTTCTCCCTCGGAACGGCTTTCCCAAATCCCAACCTGGTTTACTAAGGAACAACGGTAGGGAGACAAGGACTTCTCCCTTTCTGAAGCTAACTTCTCCCAAACTATAAAAGCCACGCAGTGAACTGTGCACTCTGCATCCCAAAAGGTTTGGAGGCCGCGGCCTTGCCTTCCTAGGGGCCCCTTCCCCTCCTCTGCACTCTGTGGCTTGGAAGGGGCTGCTCTGAACACTTTTTCTGAGGACACATCTTCCAAAAGCCGTGACCCCTCCTGCCACCACAGCTTCCCATATCTTTGCCTTGCGCTTTTTGTAGCTAATACCTCCGCCTACATCCCCAAAGCGCACCTTTCCTGGAGCCCTTGGAAACGGGGAGAACCCATGCTTCTGGATCCTAGAAAGAGCGGGTAGAAACACGCCCCCTCCAGTACACCCCATCTCTGCTCTCCCCGAGGTTCCCTGTGGGGCGGGACCACACATCTCCAGAGGCTTTTGCCCAGGACTCCTTAGCCCCTCCAACACTGCACGCCCAGATGCAGATGCGCGGGGCTTCACATCGCCCCCACCCCTCCTCACCATGCCGGTCCTGTGGTTCTGGGTGTCCGGGCTCTCCGGGAGGGGGCAGCAGGTGCTTTGTGTCATCAGCCTATGAAATATTTTTGTCCTGGGGCCACCAAGAAAGGAAGGTGACTTGAACAGGATCCAGGAGCTCTGGGACACAATCTTTTCCCCGCCCCCTTTAGGCTTTCCTTCTTGAGATCTCCGCTGGGGCGGGGGCGCCCACAGGCAGGTGTGCGGGGCCGGCAGGGAGCACATCAAAGAAGGGGCTTGCTCCTTCCCCTTTGTCATGCAGAGCCCGCTTGGAAACGACCCGCCTCTAGCGGGGCTGACTAACAGTTCCCCACACCCTACTTTCCTAACAGACTTCTCCCGCCTCCTCTAAATGATGCCCCCTCCCCCTCCCTCTCGGCCCCCCATAAATCCCCACCTCATCCCTCGGGGCTGGAGGTCTGCGAATGCACCAACTGGAACCGACCCGAGAGAGATGGAGCAGAGATAGGGCTGGCACCAGAAGCTAATGGCTTTATGGAGGGGAGGGGACCAGGTCCAGGGTAGGGAGGACGAGAGAGAAAAGCTTCAAAGAGTTCCTTGTCCAAACATCCCCAACTCCACCCACCAGCCCTTCCCTGGGCTTATTCCCTCCTGCCTCTCTGACCCTCTTCTTCCCCGCATCCCCATGCGCATCCCCACCACTGTGCCCCCCCACGCGGGGCTCTCCGTCCAGCACCTACCCTCACACGTTCCTGCCACCAGATAGCTGTTTCTACCAACTGGTGACACATCCTACCCCTGAGGTTTCCCTCACGCCCGGTCTCTCACCTCAGTCACCCCCTTCCAATAGGTTCCAGTGAAGCCTTTCTGGCCCTGCAAATCCTACATTCAACAGAGGCCGCATTAAGGGTCTTCTCTTGCTGAGCTAAGGACCAGTCAGTGCCTGCTAACAGTCCCTGTGGCTTTAATGGCCCCACTGACAGGCCAGCCAGCCGGACCTCCCAAGAGCTGCAAATCCCACCCATCCGTGCCTTGCAAACATACTCAGAGACAGGGATCACTCCATCAGCTATTCTCACCACCCTGTGAGCTTTATCAAACTCTCAGCCTGCTCTGGCAAGTGCAGGGTCCTGAGTTCGATCCCCAGTACCGCAAAAAAAAAAAAAAAAAAAAAACCTCTCAGCCTGTCACAGCTTGTATTTTAGGAAATTACAATAAAGACGGGCTCTACCATAGGTGACGGCTTTTTGCTCTTCCAAACGTGTGGTACGTGAAGTTGAACACACAAAACCCCATTGCCCTCAGACTGCTCTCTGTCCTAGTGGCAAGATGTGAGCTGCTCCCGGAGTGGTCCCTGAAGTAAAGCTGGGCAGCTGTTTGCCCCTCTTACATTCTCCTATGGGAGTGAGGGGAGAGGCCGCTGCAGAAAGTTTAAGGGTTGATGACTGGTTTCATTAGCATGTACAGAAGGAAAACTTCCCGCCTGAAGCCAGAAGTTGTGTGTGGACTGATAACCGGGCCTTAATGAGCAGGACATGTGGAGAGACTGGGGTGTGGTACTGCAGGACGAAACCTCTTTAAGGGGTTGGTAGGTAGCTCCAAATAAAGGAGGTCCAATTCCTTCTGCTGCCTTTGTCGTAAGTCTGGATTTCCTCCGAGCTCGCCCCGCCTGAGGAGGCACGCATCATTCCAAACACACCAAACTTAGTGCTTGAGGATGTGGGTCTCAGGGCTTTATTTTGGGGGGAGATGAGTTCTGGAAGTTGAACCCAGGGTCTCACACATGCTCTAACCTTGAGCTTCAATCCCAGCCCAAGTCTCCATTCTTTAGTTGTAACTGGGGGGTCGGGGTTCGGGTCGGGGGCGAGGTGCGGTGCAAAATTTTCAACCAGGACCCATCCTCAGCGCCACATCCTCTCCGTGGTGCACCTGAGGGCCCCGAGACCGCTCTGCCCCCATTTGACCGCAGCAACCAAAGGGGTGCGTATTTGACAAATAGGCGCTCTTGCTTTTTCTGCCAGCATTCAGTTCCCAGTTTTCATCCTCCAGCCCAGAACAAGAACAGAGTCAGAGGGGAGGGGCAGAGCGGTCTCACAGTAAACAGGTGGTTTGGGAAAAAAGTGGAAAGAAGTTTTCGATCAGCCTGAACCACAAAGCTGGTTGAGGGATCACGTCCTCAGCCAAAGAAGCCTCTACTCTGACAGCGTAAGACTGTACGTAGATGGAATCATTTGGCATGCTGATCGATTTGTGTTTTTCTTTCTTTCAGGGGCTCTGGCAATGCTCCTGGTCACCATTTTCTCTCCGGTGTTTAGAAGAGTGCCCAATTTAGTGCACGCTCGGTAAATATTTGTTGACTGGAAAAGGAGATAGCTCTCTCTGGGCTCTTAAGGAAATAGGAAGCAGGCTGTGAGGGCCAGACTTCCCTGGAGACAGAAAGCCCTTCTGGCTTTTTCACGGGCCAGCCCACTCACCAGTGAGAAAGCTGCTTCCACTGGGGTGGCCCTTTACTTGGGGGTCTTAGAGATTCCAGGCCTCAGCTTTGTCAGAGCCATGAGTAATACGCAGCGTCTAAGAGTAAAGCACTACACTGCTTGATCAGATAATGTAGAGATGCTTTAGCAGGCGAAAAGCCACTCGGAGAGTCAGGACGTACGACAGGCCAGAAGAGTCCAGGGAGTCATTGGGGCTGGATTGTGGGAAATGAGCAGGACCTTAAGAATGTGTGGTTTTTACACAGAAAGAAAGAGCAGGAAAGATTTCATGTGGTGATGTGCCTTGGTTAAAGACAGAAACTTTCAAAGTGTTCTAGGAGGGCAGGAGAGATACAGCTGCAATGGAGGGCTTCAACCATTTCCAGTGCTATCAGAATGACTATTCTTGTTCCTGAAACTTACTCCAAAATCTAACTGAATCCCCATGGCTCATTCAGTAGCAATTGCTAGGATAATTCCAATAATGATATGCCTCTATTTTGTGGGGGCAGCGCTGCAGGAATGGGGTCAAAGATTTAGAGGTTTAGCGGCCCTGGGTACTAACCTTTTGTTATAGGGGTGATATCAGAACCTCCAAATATGATATTAGGGAAATATGATGATTTCCAACCTGTTAGATGTCTGATATGCCAAGTTTGTGTTCTCCAAGAATCAAAGAATGAATTCTAGGAGCAATGGAGATTAAAAGTAGGAAGATATTTATTGGGAAAGATATAGCTCCTTAGAGGCAGGAGGGGGACCGAATGAGTTGCTGAGCACCCCACTTTACAGGGAAATTGTATAGAGCAATAACCACATGGGTACAATGTGGGTCACAGCTGTGATTAACCAATAAGGATACAAGTATAGTTGCTTAGGTAATAGCGATCCAGTGGGGAAACAAGCTCCGTAACAGGGGTTCATGGAAAGAACAAAGACTTTTTCTAGGAAATGATGGGTCCAGAGGTCTTGGTCACTCACTGGGTGACTGATGTCTATCTAGGCTTTATTAGACCTGGTGTTTGTCCTTGGAGGAGGTATATAGGCCTGGTCATTTTGTCTTTATCTGAAGACCTGGTTTCTAACAGATGTGCCTCCAGCCACAGTTGAGATGAGTTTCATCTTTGTCCTGGCTCTCTCGAGGGCCTGATCCTATTTGACTACTTATAATATGTCTGCCTAGCTTAGCTATCTGTAATACTTTGACCATGACTCAGTGGTTCAGTGATTCTCCCTCGAGACCCAAGGACAGAAGTGAAGGTGCTGACCGATCATGCTCTCTCTGGCGTGGTCTGGCGTGGTCTCTACCCTGCAATTCTCTTCCTAGATTCAGCTCTGAAGACTTCATATTTATTTTGGACCCTTTTCCTTTCCCCTCCACGTCAAATCAATTCTCAGGGCCTCTTAACTATCTTCCTAGTCTTTTTTTGGTTGTTCATTTGTTTTTGTGGCCCAGGGCCTGCTGCATGAGAGGCAAGTGCTCTGCCCCCAACACATACCCTCGTCCTCCAAAGAGTTATACAAATTTATTTCCTGCTCTCCGTTACTATTGTCATACTCCGGGCTGCCACAAGGGCCTGCTAACTGACCTCTTTTCCCTCCATGAAATTACGTCCTATTCTTATGTACTGAATGATTGAGTGGATGCCCCCACATCCAGTTCTCTCATTCTGAAGGTAACAGCAAACCACTAGATTTCTCAAGGTGTGGCCCCTGGGCCTAATAACATCAATGTTACTTGGAAACCGGTTTGAAACACAAATTCTCAAGCTCTAGCTATACCAACTGAATTGGAAATTTGGGGATGGTACCCAGCAATCTGTTTTAATAAGCCCTTCAGGTGATCCTGAGGGCTGTGAAAATTGAAGAACTATTGCCATGAAGCCACCCACAATAAAAAGTAATGCAGTCTTCCAAGCAACACAACTGCACTTTAATGGCAAATTTCTACATGTCAATGCCATATGCCAGTGGTCCCTGCCTGCAAGCTAATGGTCTGTGAGAGCCACAGAATCACACAGGTAGCGAAACACTGTGTCCTGAATGAATAAATACGTCCACCTGTTTCTACTCCAATAGTCCCACATGAGTCTTTCAAAGGATCATTTCTTCTTGTTCTTTGCTGGTTTGTTTTGGTTTTTGGAGGCAGGGTCTCGCTATATAGTTCAGGCTGAACTTGAACTCAGTGTGTAGCCCCGGCTGGCCTCAAACTCTCAGTGATCCTCCTGCCTCAGCCTCCGGAGTCCTGGGATTACAGGCGTGTACCACCATACTCAACTGCTTGGGTTTTTTTTGAGATAGGGTCTGGCTATGTCATTCAGACTGGTCTGGAGCTCACTATGTAGCCAGGGTGATCCTTGAAATTATCAAGCTATCAATTCATTTAAAAGTGTTATGGATGATTGTGGTGATGGATATACAATTCCAAATACACTAAAAGCCACTGAACTGCACCCTTTGAATGTGTGAACTGTATTATATGTGAACTGTGTCTCAACAATTCACGCTGTTAGTTTAAAATAGTGTGTTGGAAGATGAAGTTGTCCCACTCCCCTAGGGATAGTTATATATACAAAGTCTGTCGAGAACAGAAACTCTGAGCTAGGCAGGTAGTGGCCCTGGGTTTGAACTCCAGCACCAGCACCAAACAAAAAACCAACAGCAGTATCATTAGCCAACTAAATACAGCCCCAATATACCAACGTCCATCAACTGTACAATGGATAGAGCAGTTCACTGTGGTCTATTGTTACAATGAAATATTATGCAGGGATGAAAACGAATGAGCTGCAGTTACAGGCAAACACATGCCTGAATCTTACCAACGTAACGTTAGAAAGACGTGAGCTGGAGAAGAATACATACGCTGCAGTTCAGTTCATGGCCAAGCTACTGCTCGGAGGTCCATCCACAGGTGATTAGGCCATAGAGGAAGGAACTGGTGGCCATGGTCAGGCAGTAGTTTCCTCAGAGGGTGTGTGTGTGTAGGGGGTGATGATGAGGAAGGGACTTATGAGGGTTCTTTGGGCGGTCTGTTCTACTGGGAGCCTGGGCAATGGATATTATAAAAACGTACTATGCTGTGTGTGTTGTGCTCTTTGTAATTTTCTGTGTTATGTTACATTATATAACAAAAATATTTAAAATGGAAAAAGATTTTATTAATGCCCAATAGTTTGGGGGTCCTCATATGTTTGTTCTCAGCAGAAAGTTCAACTAGAGTCTCATGGGGCACATGACTTTTTTGGGGGGGTCTTACAAGAAGGACCCTCACACTTAAGAAACCTCTGCTTTAAGCAGACGTTGGAGAAGTCAGGTGCAGAGCCAGCCTGCTGGGATCACTACCGAGCAAGTGAGGAGGCGGGACCTCGGTGCCAACGAACCACAGCAGCACTGACGGGCTCCGCTTGCTGGCTCTGGGACTCGCAGCTACTGCGCCTGGAGCAACTGCACATTTCTCCCTCCCTGCCTTCCTCTCCTTCCAAGCTCTGCTCGGTGAACCTTCTTAGCCCCAAGGCCTGGCCTTCTTCTGTATGATCTACTTTCTCGACAGCTGGTGGAGAATAAAAATAAAAAACGGAGGGGAGAGCAGTCTGGGGTTTATCAACTCCACCGTATTATTTTGTAGCAGACCTTTGAGAAATCTCATCTTGCAAATGTTGTGCATTTTCCTGCTGTTTCTCTAGCGTTAGGGCTTGCGGGGAGGAATAGAGAGGGCAGACAGGAGTGGTGAGATTTAAATTCTGTCCCTGAACAACGCTAAACTCAGTACATGCTTGGCATTCCCAGTGGTGAAGTATAGGAGTTAAGAAGTACACAGAAAGCAGGCCCAATCACAGTGCCGGTTTGGGGGGACACAGAGGCCGACCTGCAACCCTCACACTGAAACCTAGTTCCTAATGTTCCCTAGAATACGGATTCCAGGGCCTGCATCCTCTTGGGCCTCCAGCTCCTCCTGTGTCCAAAGCGTGAAAGTGACATACTCATGGACTACACAGCAACAAACGCCAGCAGAGCAAGTCCCCAAGAAGCAGCAGGTCCCCGCTGATTCCTCGTTTTTTACTTGGAAAAGCACAGTTCTCTCCCCAGTACCAAGCAAAATTCTATCAGAAGTCTTATTCTCTATAGAAGATAAGAAAGAGTAATTCTGCTCAATGCCGATAAAATAGTTTTAAAAGATACTTTAGAGAGTCAGAGATGGGGGCACAAACCTGTAATCCCAGGTACTCAGGAGGCTGAGGCAAGAGGATCATAAGTTCAAGACCAATTTAGGAATGTTAGCAAAATCCTGCCCCCCAAAAGAAATACATAATTAAAATTAATAAATAAATTTAAATTTAAAAGGGCTGGGGTTGTAGTTCGATGATAGAGTGCTTGCCTGGCATTTGCGGGTCCTGAGCTCAATCCCTAGTACTAAGAGAGGATAAAAAGATGCGCTAGAAAAGAAGGCAGAAAGGCTAGCGTGGCTTAGGAAATTGTTCTCAGGAGCTTGGCAACCAGGGCTGTGGGCTTTTCTCTCTCTCTCTTTTTCCCCCAGAGTTAGGGAGAAAGGTACTTTTGGTCTTTTTTGTTTGTTTGTTTGTTTTGAGATAGGGTCTCGCTATGCAGTTCAGGATGGCCTTGAGCTCACTATAGCCCAGGCTGGCCTCGAACTCTCAACGATCCTCCTGCCTCAGCCTCCTGAGTGCTGGGATTACAGGCTTGTGCCACCATGCCCGGCTGGGAGAAAGGTACTTGAATGCCCTCATCTTGCAAGTACTATAATTTATTTTTTGTACTATAGGAAAACATTTATTGGAGCAACCGTCACCCTCTTTTGCAAATCCCTGTTTTTGTTTTTTGGTTTTTGTGGTGTGGAAGATGAACCCAGGGCCTGCAGCAGACTAAGCAAGCACTCTGTCACGGAACCCCTGCCCCAGCCGCCAAATTCCCAACGTTAGATGGAGGAAACGGGGTAAAGACATGGAGTAAGTCAGTGGTTCTGGAATCTCACCAAGGGCAGGCTGCAGCCTCCCTCTACGCCACGGAACAGAACCAGACTAAAAATGCAATTTTATGCTACCAAACAGATGTGTTCCAGATTTTACAAACTGGATTTTTACAGGACTAGGTAATCAGGGTAAATATTAACAAAAATATTAAAAGGCAGATACTGCCGCCTGGCAAACCTCTTTGACTGTCACCAGGCTTTAGAATGTTTGGAATATGAAAGCCTTGGTGAGTAGGAGAGGGGGTACAGGCTCTCCCTCCCCCAAATCTGCACTGCACTCTCACAGTTCCCTGGGCTGCTTCCACACATCCATTTTGTTTGGCAGATTCTCAAAGGATTTCAAGTTTGCCATTCTGTTCTTTAAAGAAAGCTCAGCCAGGCATGGTGGCGCATGCCTGCAATGCCAGCAATCAGGAGGCTGAGGCAGGAAGATCGCTATAAGTTTGAGGCCAGCCTGGGCTAAATAGTGGGTTCAAGGCCAGCCTAGACTATATAGTGAAACCCTGTCTCAAAAAAAAAAAAAACAGAAGAAATTGCAATGTTTATTATGTATACACTATAGATATGATAGTCCATTTACTATGTGCATAATTATTCTTCACTATTTCTAAATCTGAACTTTCACATATGGAATTTTCCGGAAGTAGTTATACTTATGTCTTTTCTAAATAACTGTATAACTGTTTTTTAAAAACTGGTTAGGGATTGAACTCAATCTAAGCAGAGGCTGTGGGCTCAGTGGTAGAGCTCTTGCCTTGCATGCAGGCCCTAGCACCAAAAAAAGAAAAATAAAAAAATTAAGCACAGGCTATATCACTGAGGTATATTCTTAATCCAGTAAATCTATAATTCTCCCCCAGAAACTACCCTTGGATGAGAAGTTATTTTTAAAACTTATTTTTAGTTTTGTTTTCCTGGAGACATGGTCTCAGCAGTTGCCCAAGCTGGGGCCTTGAACTTGCTATCTTCCTGCCTCAGCCTCCCCAGTCTCTGGAATTTACAAGCATGTACCCATGCTGGGCTCTGGTTAAGAAGTTATTGCCCGACCTTATTCTTTTCTTGCCATAAGGAAAAATTGCTGAAACTGCCAATCTTCCTTCAAACACTAGCAACTTCCATTTGGATAGTTATTAGACGTAGGATACTGGATGGTTATTTTTGTAAGTAAGTGGGAGATTCATGTTGCAGTGAAAGGAGCATGGGAAAAATAGCACTCTCCAGTCTCTGAGCCCCTAAATGATGACAGCCTCAGTGCCTGTCCTGCAGCTTTATCAGTCAGAAAAACACGGGAAGAAAGACCAGGCTGCAGGTGAATTCGCCTTGGAACTTCCCACCAGCACAGAAATGACACCTGTTTTTCATGTTTCAGGGAAACAGGCAGCTCTGAGTGAGTGTGCGTGTCCTGACGCGAGACCCAGCCCGTCCTGAGCTTGCTGCGGAAGACCTCCCCGTCCCTCTCAGAGGCAGGCAGCGCCACACAGCCTCCTGATGCAAAATGCAGGCAGGTATTCGGTTCCCCACAGGCCAGCGCCAGGGCCCTCTCCTCCCCAGACAGGAGCCTTCAGTGCCAGGTGGTCGCCTCTTCTCACAACCCTCTCAGATGCCAAGTGGTTCACATTTCCTTTGCCAAAACCAGAGCCACCACCAGCAATCTTCAAACCAGGTCCTTATTTTTGTAGTTAAAATATCCATCAGTGCGTTATGAAAAAGTAAAATCACCCAGTTCTGGTCTGGGAGATTCAAGAGGCCTTTGGTTCACCTCCAAAGTTCTGTAGCTCCTTTTTGGGCTTTGCTAGGCCTCTCTTCACTGAATTCCCAACTCTGTTCCTAAACTGCTCCTTGGCTGCATGTACTCTTGGAAAGGGCTGCAATGTCGGGGTCAGGCCTTGTGCTCTGTTTTGCTCTGACAAAGGGCTCTGCAGAAAACAAAGGACAGCCAGGGGTGTAGGTCAGTGGCAGAGTATGCACCTAGCATGTGTGAGGCCCTGGCTTTGATTACAAGCACGTCAAAAACAAACAAACCAACAAACATGACCCTGGCAAGCACATACCATTCAGCAGCCCACTCTTCACCATTTAACAAACGTTTTTTGAGGGCCTGAGTACCTGGTTGCTATGGTTTGAATCTAAAATGCCTCCCCAAAGGCCCGCGTGTGGGAGCCTTGGTCCCTGGGGCCGCGCCATGAGAGGTGGGCTCTGAGAAGGTGATTGGATGGACTGCGCTCTGACCTCATCACCAGATCCATCCACTGGTGGCTTCAGAGCTGAGCGGTCTTCAGAAGAGAGACGGAAACTTTAGGGGTGGCGCCTAGTGAAAGGAAGTGAGCTCACCGTGGCTGTGCCCTGGAGGGGCCCTTTCATCCCTGGCCCCTTTCCTCTCTCTCCTGCTCTTTCTCTGTTTTCTAGCTGCCGGGAAGTGAGCAGTCTCCTCCACCACTGTCTGGCCACATGCGGCTATTTAAGTAAAGATAAAGTGAAACCCCGTTGCATTCCTCAGTCACAGAAGCCCCACTTCAAATACTCAAAAGTCACATGTAGCCAGTGGCTATGGCTTTGGATAATGAGGATTACAGAACATTTCTTTCTTTTCATTTTGAACAGAACATTCCTATCAGAGATGTTTACAAATAGTGCTGGTCTAGGAGTGGAAACCAGACAATACAACGCATCATTGCTCACAGAAACCGAAAGCTCTAAGGCAGGTGCAGTGAGGCACATCTGTAATCCCAGCTCATGGAAGGCTGAAGCAGGAGACTCCCTGTATTCTTAAAGCTAGACTGAGCTACACAGTGAGTTCAAAGCCAGACTGATCTACACAGCAAGACCCTGTCAAAACAAACAAACAAGTGAAAACACCAACAAAACAAAACAAAACAAAAAGGTCCATTTGAAATCTGCTGTTTAAGTTTGGTGCAGCTGGGGCTTTTATTGCAGGACATGGAAAGTACTCTTGAGTATACAGGGCAGGGGTAACTCTGGGGTTTTTTTTGTTTTTTTGGTACTAGGACTCAAACTCAGGACCTTGCGCTTACCAGGCAGGCGCTTATGCCACTGAGCTATAGCCCCAGCCCCTAACTCTATAACTTAGGACCCAGGATCAGCAGCCCACTCAGCGGCCACAGAGATGACCCAAATGACAACCTCTACTTCTCAGCTTCTTGCTGCCATTAGGAAAAGCACACGCTCTGTGATGTAGCTGGAAACAGTTTCCTGTTACCAGAACTAAGCGTGGGGCTATTTTGTATTTGCTGCTTAGGGTAAAGGGAAAAAAACTGAGACCCATTGAAAATGCCACACAGTGATTTAAATGGAATTGTCTCTGTGACTGTAATTTAAATCAACCAGTATTATTGACCAACTACTAGGTCTCACCCAAAGATGAGTAACGAACATTTTTCTAATCTTAGAGAGGTGAGAAAAACATACACCATTGTAATATTTAGCAAAGAGACGTTAGAGTGGAGCCACAGACTGCTATCCCAACACCTAAGAAAGACTAAATAATTCCAAAGGAGAGAAGCTTCTCCTTTTTTTTAAAGAACAGAATATAAAAACTCCCAACCTGAATGATATCTGGGACAAGTTCGTGTTCTCTAAAATCAAAGAATGAATTTTAGGAACAACAGAGGTTAAAGAGCAGAATATATTTATTGAGGGAAAGAAAGCTTCTGTCCAAGAGAGGGACAGAAGTGGGGGGCCCGAGTGGGTTGCCCCATGGAGAGAAGCTTCACAGAAAAAGGGTTTTCGAATGTGTTCCTAAGAGGATACACAGCACTGCTATAGGTGGAGATAGGAGAATAAAACCCGCCCACTGAGAAAAGTCACAGAGGCCTGAAAAACACATAATATTTTGGGAATGATAAAAACACCATACCACAGTTGCATGTTCAAAACCAACTGTAGAGAACAGAGAGAGGGAGGGAGGGAGGGAGAGCGAGAACGGGGGGGGGGAGGGAGAAGGGGGGGCAAGGGAGGGAGAGCGGTAGAGGGAGGAGGGAGAGAATGAATCTAAAGACAAACAAAATACTAATTCTTGTGAAGCAGAACCTTCCTACTGGGGACTTTTCGGCCACTGCAAGGAGTTTCATTGTCCGGTAATTGCAGACGCTGTCCAAGGCCTTTAAACAGGGGAGCGACACCATCAGATTTATACTTAGGAAAACTAGTGCTCATCTGCCAGCAATATAGCTCAGAGGGTGAGAGTCTGGGGCTGGGATCCCAGCTAGGTGGTCTCATGCATGGTTCTCAACCACCAGAACAGACATATATAGTCTACCAACGCAGGCACTCAGACCAATTCCCTGTGGTCACTAGTGAACTGAAACACAACGTGGGGCTGGGAATGTGGCTTGGTGGTGCAGCCCTAGCCTGCAGGCGCAAGGCCCTGGGCTCCATCCCCGCGCGTGGCACGGTCTCCATCTGCAGTGGTGTGGGGGAAGCCCTGGTGCTGTGCTCATCTCCAAGACTACATGAGGTGGCTGACACAGAGCTGCTCTCCCGGGATCTGGCCAGCCTGCACACACATGCCACTGATTGGAGTCACCACTTCCAAAAATAATCCATGCAGCTTGAATCCGTATGCCACAGAGCATGAGTCAGCAGAAAACTATTAAGTAACTTTTTAAAAACCACAGTTAATAGCAGAAATAAAAAAAAAAAAGTTCTGCATTCCTAGGTATGTATGTATTTGCCTAAGAAGTTACTTCCCCCGATATGATGTCTTTACTCTGGCTCCTCAAAGCTACTGGAGGCGGGGACAGTACTGGACAGCCACCACTGGGGCACACAGCCTGACCGCACCTCTAGGACCCAGCGAACTAAGACGTGGTCATATGGCTGACCAATGGAATGTTAGACCAAATGAGGTCTGCGACTTCCAGGCCTGGCCCAGGAAAACCTCCAGCGAACAGCCCACGATGCGCTCTCTCCTTCTTTGATTCGGACAACCAGGGCGGCTGGTGTAGTTTGGACCTTGAATGTCCTCAAAATGCCATGTAGTAAAACCTTGGTACCTAGCTGGTGGCACTAGAGGGGAGCGGGAGAAACTCTAGGAGGCGAAGCCCAGGAGAAGTGATGTCATCGGAGGCATGGCCTTGAAAGGAAACAGGGACTCGCACTCCCGCCCTCCCTCCCTCCCTCCCTCCTTCTCTCTTGTATCCCAGCCAGGAAGTAAACAGTCTCCTCTGCCCTATGCTCCCATCACGGAGGTGCTGCTTCACCACAGCCCCAAAAGAGATGGAGCCAACCAACCATGGACTCAAACTATGAACCAAAATAAACTTTTCCTCCTTTTGGACTGTTTATTTCAGGTATTTTTGTCACAGTGATGAAAAGCTAACAGTGGCTTTGAAAGCTGCAGTGTCTCAGTTACTTTCTTGCTGAGACCTAATACCTGACACCAACAATTTAAAAGAGGAAAGGTTTATTTTGGCTGACATGTGTAGAGGTTTCGGTCCGTCGTTGGCTGGCTCCAAAGCGGGGCAGCATGGCAGAGAAGAAAGAGCTCATGGCATTACAGACATGCAGCAGAGAGAAATCAAGGAAGAAGGAAGGGTGCACTCAGGGAGACACCTCTTCGTACCAGCTTCCCCTCCTGACACCACACCAGCTGTAAATATCCCATCAGTGGACTGACCCAGTATCACACACCCATAATCACCCATAATCCACTATCACATACCCATGATGCAGGCACCTTCCAAAAGACCCACCTATGAATGCACGAGGCTTTGGGGAGACATCGAGATATAAACCATAACACAGGGCCAAAGACAGAGTCATAAGACAGAAAGCAGCCCAGCTCCCAAAATGACCACTTAGAGAGCTGACAACAGGGACATCCATTGGCTTTTACAAGGCCTCTGCGGCTGTGAGCCGATCCCTATTTAGGGAGTTTGTTACAGGAGCCAGAAGGAAGTTAGCTAACACACTCTTATAACACTTTTTCTGTTTTGTATTAGACTTACCTGTATACTTTTTGAAATGTCCTTCATAGACTATAAACACCTTATTTTTGTCCCCTGTAGATTATAAACACCTTATTTTTGTCTCTGTGTAGAATACAAACACCTTATTTTTACTGCCAGTTGCTCCAGTACCTTCTAAGGTTATTTAAGGGAATCCAGTTGCGGAGATTATCCCCATTTAAAAAATATAGAAGTATTTGGCCACTTGATCCTCGAAAGACAGAGAGTAAAAAATGAGGGACCACTGCCTAAATTTCTGTTCTTTGAGGTCTACAACATCTTATCTGAAGAGATAAGAAACCAGGACAACTCCAACAGCAGAAGTTTATGAGAAGTTGAAGCAGAAGGATCACAAATCTGAGGCCAGCCTAGGCAACTTAACAAGACCTGGTCTCAAAAAAGAAAAAAAGTTTAATCCTATATGAAATTATTTACAGATAACAAGATCTAGATAACACTACACAATATTTTACTAATGCAACTGCAGCTCCACTTGACTGTGTGACCATAGACAAGTAACACAAACTCTGTAGATCCTAGACTTTTCAATTAGAAAATGAAGAGATGTCGGTCAGAGGCATAGCACTGCCCAAACGCACAAGGCCCTGGGTCTCTAGCACTGGGGACACAAAAAAGGGAAGAGATACCCACATAATTCCTCAGATCATTCCCAGTTTTAACATCTTGGCATCTATGAAACAGTCAACCAGTCTGGTTTAATTGGATCATTAAGTGTATTGGGCAATTCATTACATTTCCAAAATAAAATCTTTCCAGAGTTTCCAACCTTTAACGAAAGTAAAGTCTAAGAAAGTGTCAAGCTGGGTTTTAGTTTAAAATGACAAAGCTAATTTCGATGTTATAATTTTTTAAAAAATCTTTACTCATGATTGTTTTTTTTAAAAGGCCATTGCACTTTACACTGCACTTCTCTGATTATCAGTGAGGGGGCACGTTTTTAAAGTGTCTATTAGCCATCAGCATTTCTTTTTCATAGGTCATTTAGATTTAAAATTAGGACACTGCAGTAGGGTACCGGGAGGAGGCATTGCTCCGAACAGAGCCAGCTCACCTACTCGGTACTGTAGGATTCCTAGCCCTGGTCCAGCCCGGTGCTTTCTGGGATCTGCCTGCCTTTCATTATGCGTTAAATTCAATGGAATAAAAGTGGCTGCAAGCGTAGCGTTGTGGTGTTCCGTATTTGTTCTCTCCCCGTGACAGCCGCATCCAATTTTCTCAGTGGAGAAGTCAGCGAGGTTACATACTCCACGCAGGACCTGGAAATCCAGCTGGGCTGTTTGAGTTTCTTTTTGCTTCTCCATGAATAAGATTCTACTGAGGGGCCCTGAACAGACAATGCTGCTAATGGTGTTTTGTGAGGCAGATGCGTCCTCCAGCTCGACTGGCCGGGGAGACACTGGCTTTGCCTAGCTAACTCTAGAGCAAAAATTTGTTTTTAAGCAAAGAAACCCTGTAACTAGATATGCACTTAAAACGCAGGGAAAGTGGAAGTGTTGAATCAGAAAGCTTTTTTTTAAAAAAAATCCTCTGCTGATTTTCCAAATTTAACCATACTCTGTAGCCACAGCACTGTCCTGAAGTCACCTTCTGTGTCTAGATGACCCGGTGCCTGTGCAGTGATTCAGTGATGGAAAAATATCTTCTCCTGCCATCTGGGTTCTATCAGTGAGATAAAACAACACCGTCAGTTTCAAAAACATTTAGCCGTTCAATTTTAAAAAATATACCTTTGTGCAGAAAGGGTTGCATCCTTGTAGATGGTACTGTTTGTGGCAGCTGCGTTTGGAGTTCTGCTATACCATAGGGGAACAGCACACGGCAGTATCATGGTTTCCTTGTTTCCTGGGCTGCACACAAGAAGCCTCGTATTTTTTCCGACTCATATGTAGCCCATTTACTGTGCCACAGAAAGCCTCAGCTCTGGGTGGCACCCACAGATGAAAGCAACAATGGGACTGTAAAAAAGCACCCTGCCGACAGTTTCCAGCTTGAAATGCCTAAGCCCCTAGGAAAATTTCAGCGGTCAGAAATGTGTTCATGTTTGTGTCGAAAGAAACCACATGCCCGACACTAACAGCCAATATCAACAACTGAGAAGTCAAGGGAAAACAGCAGAGCATCATGCAGCCTGACTCGGTTCAGTCGGGACCAGCGAGACATGGTGCGCGACAGATGATACAAGTACTGCAGTTTTCAGCATCGAGGCAACATCAGGCTGGGGCGTAGCTCACTGGTGCGGAGCTGGCCTAGCATGCTTGAGGCCCTAGATCCCAGACCCAGCACAGCAGAGAAGCGTGCAAGCCAGCGAGGAAGGTTGCCAAAGACTAAGGCACAAACAGAAATGCCTTTTCTAGTGTTTAGATGGGCTCCTGCAAAGCCTCAGGTAGCTTCCATGACACAGTTTTTTCTTTTGGTCTTTTTGAGAAAGGGTTTCACTATGCAGTTCAGGCTGGCCTTAAATTCACTTTATAGCCTAGGCTGGCCTTGAACTCACAGAGATCCTCCTGCCTCAACCTCTCAAGTGCTGGGATTACAGGCGTGCACCTGGCCTAGAGTCACTAATTTACATATTAAAAAATAGTTTATCTTTCCCTTTCTCTTCTACACTCCCCATCCCCAACATACATTAACCCTCCCCATCTCCTAAAAAAGAAAAGGTCAGAATTAGACTCTAGGGCAGTGGTGGTGAACCTATGGCATGCGTGCCACAGCCAGCTGTTATCATTGAAAACTCTGAAAGGTTCGCCATCACTGATACAGGGTCTTGTTATGTGGCCCAGACCAGCATCGAACACCTGGACTCAAGTGATCCTCCTGCCTCAGACCCCGGAGTAGCTAGGCCTACCGACAAACACCCCCGAGCCTGGCTTAGAGGCAGTGTTCATTGACCGCTGACTGCAAACGCTGCACTGAATGATTGAGTGAGCAGAGGTCTGAGCAGATGAAAAATAAAGTGAAAAATCTTTGTCTTATCTTTTGGTTTCTCTTCAGATGATACAAATCCTTCACTTTTAAAAATCTTTGTCGTAGATTTCACTAGTAAAAGCAGTCAGGCCAGAAAGAATCCAGTGGAGGAGGGCCAGCCCGGTGGGGTCGAGAGGTGGGACCAACTAACCACGCCTGTCCAATTCTGGGCAGCAGCCACCACAGAATCTGCACCTGTTTGGTTATCCTGTTCGAACAAACAGAACTTGAAATAATTTCTATGTATACAAGTAAACTTTCTTCGACCCACTAAATTCCTTCTGACTTAAAAAAAATACAGAAAAACAACTTTCTTATTGAAACAAAACATAAAGTAAAATACACAATTTTTTTGTTTTGTTTTGTTTTGAGGCAGGGTCTCATTATGTATGTAGTTCAAGCTGGCCTTGAACTCATTATGTAGCTCAGGCTGGCCTTGCACTTGAAGCGATCTTCCTGCCTCAGCCTTCCTGAGTGCTGGGATTACTAGGTATGCACTACCATGCCCAACTAAAACGCACACATTTGAAATATGTTTAAATATTTTTAAAATCGGATGGATTTTTACATATGCATATATCCATGAAACTAACACAGATCAAGAACTATCTGATCACGGGGAAAAGCAAACCACTGCAGAAAAATGCAGAAGCAGAATCCAGCTGAATCTGTAATATGCTTTTCAAAAGTTGTCCTGGTCTGGGTGTATAGCTCAGTGGTAGAACATGTGTTTAGCATGCATGAGGTCTATCCCTGGCATGTGGAGAAAAGAAGTTTTTTGATTTTTATTTGACTCTGATACTTAGAGATAGTTTACTCTTTCTAGGGGATTGGGTTGGGGTGTCAACTCCAAAAGAATCTAGAAAACACCCACAACACATTTGCAGCTTCCTCCAATATTTCTGTTGTTTTATAAGACAGTTAAGTCTCATTAAGTCATGAAATTGCCCAGGCTGGACTCAAACTTGCAATCTTCCTGTCTCAGCCTCCCAGAGTGCTGGGATTATAGGTAGGTCTGGCTAGGAGCTGCTGTGCATTTTCTATTGCACACCACAAGAGACTAAGATATATTGCTAGGATATGAAATCACGAAGCCAGCTAATTCCATTTTAGCTCTGCCAGCAGGGCCACTTTCTTAGCTTACATACTATTTTCAAAGTAAACCATGTATCTCCCCCCTCCCCTGCCCAAATCAAACCTGGGAACACTGCCACATCCCCAGTCCTTTTCTACTTTAAACTGCCCTGGAGGGACTCCGACTTGTGATCCCCCTGCCTCAGTGTCCCTCTGTGCTGGGATTACAGGTCTGTGCTACCACACCCTACTAAAATATTTTTAAAACTTACAGGTATAATAAATCAGTAAATGGAGCAGCAGGCTGAGGATCCCAAAGATTGTCTTTTTCGTTTCCCCACAGCCCCAAAGAAGCCTGAGTGACATGCAAACTTACTCAACTCGAAATTTCTACTTCTCAGCCCCGAGTGCAGTTATACCGGTGAGCTATCCTCAACACCCAGCAGTACAGGTGCTCAAAGTCTAAGTGCTTCTGAAATGTCTATACTCTCCTTTCAGCGGTGAAGGACTTGATTGAAACATTGAGCCCCAAGGGGAGGGCAGCAGGTGCTGGTGATCCTGAGTGTGCACCCTCATGGGTGTGCTGCAGGTCAGGAAAGATGCGCCCACCTGGCCTGTTCCCAGTAAGCATCGCCATTAAATGTCTACAAGGCGCCTCCAAAGCTTTACTGAGATGTTACCTAACTACTAAGCTTTGTTATTGTGCCAGAATGCGGACAGCTCTAATTTAGGTGCCTTCAAACCACGAAAAGGAGCAATATGTGAGCTGGGGAGTGTGCCTCAGTGGTAGGGTGTGCCAGTCCCCAGCACTGCAAACACACACACACACACACACACACACACACACACACACACACAAACCTTGAGTAAGTTACTTTACCTCTTTGGCTGGAAATGGTAAGTTTAAAAATAAGTGGCAAACAACATGAAAACATGAATTTCACTGTATTATATATGGGTCCGAACTGAGACAAACTGTCTCAGCGTTAGAAAAATTTGAACAGAGGTCTTTTTTTTTTTTTAACACAGTTTTTGTACAAAATTTCCTGCACACAGGAGGGTAAATATAGTGTTTGGAGTTACTGATCTGCTTGGGAGCCAAGCAGGATTCAAGACAAGCAGCAATCTTGAATGACATCAAGAAAGATGTGATTTTTGATCTCTGTACTCCCTTCTGGGGAGTGTGGAGTTAACGCTAACAAGACAGGCTTTGCTGGACTTCCCCCTGAGATTTTTTGCCCATTTTCTTTGAAATGCTTTAACCCTCTTTTCTTGGCAGAAAGGGGGACCTGGCTGTGAACTCTGCAACAGTGCCAATCCCCAAGACTCCTTGGGTCTGACATTATATAAGAAATGCAAATACTCCGGTTTATCCAAACAGGACTTTCCAGCAAACCCTGGCTTGGTGCCAACTCCTCTTCAAAAAGGGAGTGAGTGTCTGTCAAGCATTGCTCAGCCAGGCTCTAGGCAGCAGGGTCCCAAGCCTGATGTGGAGTCGCAGACCAACCAGTCTGAGGAAGATTGATCTTGACCCTTCCAATCCCTTGCCTGGCCTTTTGAAATATTTATCAAGATAAGACAAGCCCAGGAGGCTCCAGATACAGATGACCTTTACTGGCAGAGAGAACACAGCCTCAGGCAACAGAGAGGCAGCAGGTCAGCTGTCCACCGCTGGGCCCTTCAGTCCGTTCTAGAGGCCTCCCAGCCTGCGCCTGTGAAAGGGGAGCTGAAATGGTGTGAAAATACCACTTCTCTAGCCCTGGTGTTCTGGGAAGAGCTCTGAAGGGAGCCACCGTGCCATCCCACAGGTATAACATGACACTTGACAAAGGTGGATTTGCAAGACCAGGGCATAACACAGAGGCCGAGGGCTCGCCTAGTATGTTTGAGGCCCTGGGTTCAACCCTCAGCTCCACAAAAAAAAATTTTTTAAAAAAAGAAAGGAACAAAATGGATATGCAAGAGCCTCCCTTGAGCCTTTTCCATTTCTCCTCTCCTGATATTCTGCCTTGGACATCTTCTCCGCCAGGAGCACACTCATAATCATCCCCAGAGTCTGCCCTCTCTTCTCATCCAGCCACACAGTTCTCAGCGCTGTGCCTTAGGTTCTGCAAGCCAGATCACCAACACCGAGAGCGTGCTGGTTCCTGGGTAAAGGACTAACTGGGAAGTAACCACTAGAGGGTGACACAATGACACACAAGTACATTTCCTTTTATTCAAAGCCAGAGCCAGTCACAAATCCGGCTGTGGCCCTCGGGGTATAAAAATGGATATAGCTTAGCTATCTGCGATACATCTTAGAGTCAGGCGAGCACATCCCTCCCCCCAGCACATTCTAAAATACTGACCTATGCCAGCTCACAAACAAGAGCCTTCCAGTATTTCTTGTCTTTTTGAGACAGGGTTTCCCCTATGCAGTTCAGTCTGGCCTTTAACTCACTTTGTAGCCAGGTTGGTCTTAAATTCCCAGAAAGCCTCCTGCCTCAGCCTCCCAAATGCTGGGATGACAAGCATGCACCACTACATCTGGCCTTAACAGTGTTTCTTGTGAAAACTACATTTCACCATGCCCAGATATGCTCAAGCATTGCTTCCATGGACCCTGTTATCAGTTAGGGTACAGCAGAGGAACAGATTTATTTTAAAAATATATGAAAAAATATGAAATGTATGATAAAATATATATAAAAATATATGAATTTCATAAGTGACAATGACAGTGCTAGTTAGAGTTATAAATGCTAACAGAGTGACAGAGATAAAATGTTTTCAGTTTAGAGGAGCCACAGCCTCGAATTTGAATAGATGTCAATAGAAGAAAGGGCATAGGGCTGGGGATATAGCTCAGTGGAATAAGCGCCTGCCTAGCAAGCGCAGGGTCCTGAGTTCGATCCCCAGTACCGCAAAAAAAAAAAAAAAAAGAAGAGAAAGGGCATTATATCTAATAGAAGCTGGGCATAGTGACGCACGCCTGTGATCCCAGCACTCGGGAGGCTGACACAGGAGGGTCATTGTGAGTTCCAGACCAGCCTGGGCTACAAAGTGAGCTCTAGGCCAGCCTGAACTGCATAGTGAAACCCTGTCTCAAAAAGACAAAAAAAAAAAAAAAAAAAAAAAGATATAGAATGGAAATTTTATTAGGGAACAGGCTGAAAATTTTCCTGGTTTGCAATAATAATAATAATAATAATAACATTATCATATCAACCATAAGCTGCACTGTTACAGATTTTTCTATACTGAGGCATTCATTTGGTTAATTAAAAAATATCAACTTCTCAAAAAAATTTTAGGTTTACTGTTCAAGAATAACAAACTTTCATCTTAGCCCTGATTTATCTGAGATTGGTATTCTACGTCTGAGGTCAGAAAATTTTAGGTAATGCTCTGGATTTTGCTACTGGCTTTTTTTGGGGGGGCTGTCTTTTTGAAATAGGGTTTCACTACATAGTTACGGCTGGCCTTGACTCATTTTGTAGCCCAGGCTGGCCTCAGAATTGCAGTAATCCTACTGCCTGTTTCCTCAGTGCTGGGATTATAGGCGTGCACCACCATGCCCGGCCTTTGCTTCTGTTTTTATAACCAAGTTGTCTTGGAGGAAAAAATGTTTCTAATCAACTTTTTCTTCATTTTTGCCATTTACCCCTTTGACAACAGAGATTGACAGAACCATCCAGGTGAGGGGAACCAGAGGAGCCCTTCAGTGTCCTGCCTGGGCCCCTGGGAAGCCCGGGTGCAGGTAGCTGCCCTGTGAGTCTCCCTCAGGAGCCTGTGAAGTGGAGGGCTTCTCAGCGCAGGTCTGTCCCTTGTGGTTAGTGTGGAGGGTCAACCCCATTGGTTTTGGGACAAGGAGAGCACACTTCTGGGGGTGTCTGGGTGGGTCAGGGAGGTGTGGCCTTGGGGTCTCTTTCTGGCCCTTGTCCATTTCTCTCTGGCACTGTTCCCTGCTCTGCTTCTCACCTTCTCAGCTGAACGGCTTTGCTACACCATAGCCTTCTGCGTGATGTTTTTGCTTAAAGCCAGCTGACCATGGACTGACTCCTCTGCAATCGTCAACCCAGTGAAATGCTTCCTCCTTTCAACTGTGGGTGTCTGGTGCTGTGTCTCAGCACTAAGACAGTTGACTAATATAGTTCCTTAGATGGCAGCTTACAGTCCTTGTGGCAACATTAAACCTAAGTTCATACTACACTTGGGGCTTGAAACAGTGCCTTTGAATCCTGGCTCTCCTGTTACAGTTCATTTCATGACCTATGGCAAAGTGACTTAAATTCTTTGAGCTTCAATTTTCTCATCTATGAAATGAAAGTACTTTCTGTTCCCAGACCTGTTGTGAGAAATCATTCAGGGGGAAAACATCCACATGAAAGGAAGGACCTAGAATAGAACCCAGCACATAGTAAGGACCTAATAAATGCCATTTCTGCTTTTGTCATTTATAAATGTACCATGAGGTTTGAAAAAACCCTTTATACAGCTATGCCTTACATCACACAGCTACACGTTTTGTGATAATTAAGCCTTCATAAACTTTATTTCCTGTTTTTATGAAATGTACAGGTTAGAGAAGCAGAAACACAGCAAAAGTTCAGAGCATAATACCATGGTCTTTGGGTCAGAGCAAGCCCTCTGTCCCTGGGCCTGACCTCCTTTTGTGTTGGGAAGGGTTGTCATGTTGTATTGGCTTACAGAGTTTCCAACTGCTTTTCTGCCTGCCAGCTAACCAGCCTGGGGCCTTTGACCTAGGTTTTCATGCCAACTCTTACACTTTCTTCTGATTAGAGCAGTGGTTCTCTTGATTGGAGCAGGTTCTCTAAACTTGCTTAGGCATCCCAGTAACCTCAAGGGCTTCTGATTCAAGACATCTTGGGGCAAGGAGGCAAGAATTCACTTTTCTGATGGTTCCCACGTGAAGAAGACCCCAGAATTCACAAGCCCTGGTAGAACTATCTCCCAGTACCCAGCTGTTTTTTCCTCCTGCTTTAAAATTTTTGCTAGATTATACTTCCTTGGCAGAGTGTGTGCTTAGCACCTCAAGACTCTGGGCTCAATCCCCAAAATGCCCTCCCCCCAAAGTATACATATACACCCTGACACATTTAAACCCTCAAGGTATAAAGCTGGGACCAGGGGACCCATCTCTTATTTTTTAATGTAAATATATACTTTAGCATTATGGTAGCCAGCTGTGCCTCTCAGTACATTTCCTGAGGGATACAGGAAGCAATCTATGTGTTTACCCATTTGGTATGACAAATAGCAAGGAGTGTGTACATGTGCAAAAGTGTCAAAACAGGACTTGGACCTACATTTATGCTCCATCCAACTGGTTTTGCAGATGCTTATCCGAGCATCACACAGGGTCCAATAGACCCACACCACTCCAGGATTTGTTTTAAAAAGTTTTCTTTTGATTTCTCTGGTAGAAGTAGCCCAATTCAGTACACTGGCACATGAAAAACCTGATTTACAAGTTTTGGAAGAAGTCAAAAGTGAAGCATCAGATTCCTCATGCATGGATGATGAAGATGATCCATTATGATAAAATACAAGCTTTCATAACACAACAGTGGTGTGGGTGGCAGATGAGGAGGAGGAGGAAGAGGACAGTGATGATTTGGATGTTGGCCATGTGAGCCAAAGTTCCTGTGAGAATGAAATGGAGCAAGAATGAGCCGATACAGACACGGGGGATGCAGAGCTCTTGATTCAGATGAACAAGAAGACACCTGTGTGAATACATCTTTGAGTAGTCAAAATGCTGTGAAATGGCTATGCAACCAAATGGAACAACCCAATATTAGGGCTAGGTTTGGAAAGACAGTGACAGTATTGGTGGAGTGAAATGTATTAGACAGAATGCCAGCACTGCCAGTCACTGTTGGAAATTATAACAGACAAAATGCTACAGGATGCTGTGAGATACACGAAGGCTGACATACAAGTAAAACCTTCTGTAGACACCAACAGGCATATTCAACAATGTATTTTTTATGACACCTCCCTAGCCGGACTGAAAGCATTCATAGGTCTGCTGTACTTAGCACAGATTTCCCATGGTGAGCACAGGCACATGAAAGACTCACAGAAAAGCAATGGGTCAAAATATGGCATAAAAATATACTCCCTTCTAGATACAAAGATTTATTATGCTTTCAATTTAGACATTTATCCTAGAACTCGGCCATCAGGTCCTTATTTGTACAGTAATAAACTGAATGATGTTGTCAACAGACTTGTTCCCATCTCCCAAATGAGACATTTGACAATTGCTTTACCAGTTTCCAGTTGATGCTGCATTTGCTAACAGAGCACAAGTTGACCAGCACAGGAGCCATACACAGGAACAAAGCAGAAATTTCAAATGAGATGTTGATACTTCAAAACAGAGAATTGTACAGTACAGCTTTGCCTTTCAGGAAGATAGAACATTGGCCTTGTATATGGCAAGAAAAGCAGACTGGTACCGCTGATGTCAACATTTCACCATGGTGGAAATACTGATAGGGAACGTGGACAAACTGGAAGTGTGGGATGGAAACTTTCAACAACAAAACCCAATGTGGAGTAGATGTTGCTGATGAGTCATGCAGCAACCGTGATGTCACTTGAAACACACGGCATTGGCCAGTAGTTCTGTTTCACTAGATCCAGAACATGTGTGGCATCAATGGTTTGATAGCTTACAAAGAAAGTAACAAGTGCAAAATATCATGGAGAAAAACAAAAAGAAAAATATTAGGGAGAAATTTCCTTACAGGGTTGGAACTGGAGCTCATAAGAGATCATTTACAGCACAAGAACAACAAAAATGTTCCTACTCAAGGAACTACGCAAAAAAACTATGAAGCACACTGGTGAGCTGATGGGTGAACAAACAGGTGCAACATCACAGAGCCCTACTACAACAGTGTAGCGGACTGACCGATACAGCTTATAACCCTGAGCTGTACTGAGTGAGCCTGGTGCTGGGCGTCGCCAGCCCACCTGGGGATTGTTGCCAGCAGCATAAGAAATGGAGCAGGAAAAGGAAAAGTTAAGCCCCTTGGGAGAGGAGAAAGGCTATTTTTAGAGCTGGTGGAAACTGCAAGGAGCTGTTGGTTCTGTTGGAGGAGCTCGTCATGCTGGCTTTCCTGATGAACTTGGCCGTTCTCATCCTCCGAGGAGCTTGAGACCTTGTTGGCACTGAGAATGGCTTCGGTTCACTTTGGGGAACTCTGGTCCTCACTCTGGGCATCGCTTCCTGGCCCCGGAGGGGAAGATGGTGCACTGCCAGTCTCCTGGAGGGGCTCACTGCATTGGCTTCCCTGATGGGAACTCGGCCCTCCTGACCTTCGGAGCAGCTCGGGACCTCACTGTTGCTGAGGACGGCCATGGTACCTTTCGGGGAAGCTCTGGTTTTTACTTGCCCATCACTTCCTGGCTCCAGTGCAGACCCCTCAGCCTGCTAGCACAGATCTTTCATCCCGCTGGCACAGACTTCCCAGATTCCACCACTGATCTTTGGGCCTTCCCAGCGCAGATCTGTGAAACAGGCCCGCATGAGACGTTGTTATTGGCTCTGGGCCTCCAGCTGGACTTGTAGGAGGCATTGTTATGAGCTCTCGGTCTTCAGCTGGACTCATGCAGGACATTTCCATGGGATCCAGGCCCTCAGCCAGTTTCATTGGCCTTAGTGTGTGGACAGATTTCCTGCACTCTTTGGTATATCATTCTTTGGATGACTATTATAAATAATCTTATAAAATATGTGTCCTGTATTATATTGTTTCCCTTGCAAAATATCCCCCACACAGACACAAACAGGAAAACAAAAGAGATGTCCACTGTATCCCATAAGAAAATACAGGAAAACAAAACATCTGTGCTAGCAGTGTAAGTGATACTTGTTCATGGATCACACAGTTGTCACATGTGAAGGCTGCCTCGGGTATGACAGCTGAAGCAAGGCTTATTGTTGTGGTACAGTTCTATTGGTATTTTTATTGTAGTTCATGTAGGACTTTATTTCTGATGTTATATTTTAGATTTTGTAAGGATGTACATGGCTGACGTGAAGCACACAGCCATGATGTGCACATGTCATAGAATGTGATGTCTATTCTAAACGCACAATGCATAGTAAGAATTTATTTCATTGTTCCTGTTAGCTACACACTGTCTAATATAATAAGAAGCTCCTGACAAAACAGCAAGACCACTGAGATGTCAAGTATGTCCTACAAAAAGGCCAGGAAAGCAAAAGCCCTGTGCTGTCAGTGTAAGCGATGCATGCAACAACAGTCATGTGTGCAGACTGCTTCAGGTGTGATAATTCAAGATTACTTTCTTTGTAGAGTGCCGTGGTGAATGAATTAATGGTCAGCCTGTAACGCCCAGCTGAACTGCACTGAATCAGTGTGGTGCTGGGTGTGGAGGGTCCGCCTGAGGACTGTCACCAACAGCATAAAAAGAGAACTGGAGGGGAAGATGGTGAGCTGTTGATTCTCCTGGAGAAGCTTGTCACGCTGGTTTTCCTGATATGAACTTGGCTGTTCTCATTGTCAGAGGAGCTCAGGTCCTTGGTGTTTCTGAGGATGGCTGCGGTTCCCTTCGGGGGAGATTTTTGGAGAGGTGAGTGGATGGCTCATGGGTACATGATACTCGTCAGATAGTCCAGGATGAGTTTATAGCTAAATGTGATGTTGGGAGGTGAGGCCTGCTCAGAGGAAGTGGATCAAGCCATAGTCCCATAGTTAGCTGTTCAGTTTCCATTAAGCTGGAGTAGAAGCCAGGAGTTGATTTTCAAAACGTGTTGCCTCCAAAATCCTAATTGCCTGGTAGGTATTGTTCCTCTTTTTGCAGTTGTGGAAGGGGCCAGAGGCAACAATTTCTCCTTCACCTTTGAAGGGATGTCTCTGCATGCCTCCTCCTACTGGACACTTGGCAGCTTCACTGAGATAGAGAGATCTTGAATTTTATTTGTATTTATTTCCCATCCTCTGGCTCCCAAATGCTTTACAAACAAGTAGCACAGCTGCCGCCTCCTGGCCACTTGCTGCAGTCAGCGTAATGTCATCAATGTGACGGACCAGTGTGATACCAGGCTGCAGAGTTAATAAAACCTTGAGAGAGGACAGTGAAAGTACATTGCCAGCCCCGCTATTTGAAATAAAACTGCTTCTGCAGGGTCTTATGGATAAGACTGGAGAAAAAGGCATTTGCCAAACCAACAGCTGCATACCAGGTACCAGGTGTGTTGATCCACCCAAGCAAGGAAACCTCATCTGGCACAATGGCTGCGATCGGAGCTACCACTTGCCTGAGCTTACAGTGATTCACTGCCAGTCTTCAAGATCCAGCCACCTTCTGCCAAACAGGACAGTCGATCAAGCAGGGATGCGCTGAGAACCATCGCCCCTGTATCTTTCAGGTCCTTGAGGGTAGGACTAACCTCTGCAATCCCACCAGGGGCATGGTTTATTTATTTATTTATTTATTTATTTATTTTTTTATTTTATTTTAAAGACAAAAGAATGGAGACATATGAACCAGAAAAGCCATAAACAATACAGAAAATACAAAGTTATACAGAATATAGTAGGGAATTAGCACTGGAAGTTGTATTACATAGTTATCTTCACATTAGTTAACACAAAAATATTAAAGGAAATACCAAATTATAGAGAAGATAGTAGGGAATTAGCACTGGATGCTGTATAATATAAAGTTATCTTCACTTCTGTTAATACAAAAACGATTGAGGAAATACAGAATTATAGAGAACATAGAAGGGAATTGGCTCTGGATGCTGTCCTACATAATGTTACCTTCACCTTTGTTACTCAGTTACACAGATGATGGCCCATTTGATCATTCAATTTTTCTCCTCCCTCATCTCCGTTGCCCTACCACTCAATCTTTCATCTTCCCTGTGATAATAACTGTACTCCTGGGTTTATCTATATCCTTGGACTCTCACCTTGGGAAGAGATATAGCTGTCTCAGACTATACTAACATACATGGGTGTATACAAACCGCCATGGTTGGAGGTGGGAAAGCTCATATGCTCACAGCGGACTGCCTGGCTCCACCCTGTCATCGTGCTATGGGTGGGGGTGAGTCCAGTCCATGAGGTGCCCTGACCGGCGCCCTCAGCGGAGCAGCCACCGGGCCCACTGCGGAGCAGCAGCAGAGTAGCCACGGGGCCCACAGCGGAGCAGCTGCGGGGCCCACTGCAGAGCAGCATCGGGGCCCACAGCAGAGCAGCCGCGGGGCCCACTACAGAGCAGCTGCGGGGCCCACTGCGGCACAGCCTCGGGGCCCACTGTGGAGCAGACATGGGGCCCACTGCGGTGCATCTGCAGAGCCCACAGTGGAGCAGCCACGGGGCCCACTGCGGAGCAGCCGTAGGGCTCACTGTGGATCAGCCGCGGGGCACCTGCCCCCGTCGGGGCACCCTCTGTGACCCTTTTGGCTCTGTCCCGTTGCCTTGATGCCAGAGACCCTTTCTTCTCCTCCCACCTCCTCCTGATCTCCAGCATTACCATTCCCCACTCCTTGCAGCTGGGCAGTGGGTCTCCGAAGCTGAAGCTGCGAATGCCGAAATGAGGGCGTGGGCCAAGGGTGTGCTTGGAGGGGCAACCTCCTCCCTCTCCATCTCATCTCTCTCCGACTGCGCCATGGCAGATCTCCGATCCCCTCCTCCAGAGAAGGTTTTGCTTAGTCTTTCCGAGGGTTTCAGTTCCCATTTCAGATCCTTCTCGAGTTCAGGATATCCACCTCTTTCCTTTCTGTCCTTCACATGTTGCTATATTCCTATGTCTGATTGGCATTCCTCCGGGAGGTTCTCTCTCTGCTGCCTACCCGGTCACCATGGGTTCATACAAGGTTCATATATGCAAGCAGTATGGAGACACTCTTGTTGCTCGTATTAGTAGTTTGGGGTGAGTCCTGAAGCCTGTGGACTCGTCCCATTGCTGTCAGGAACAGGTGGTGATTGCACAGGCTGCCAAGGCTCAAGGTGCTCACAGAGGGCGTTCAGGGTGGGAGCTGAAGCCCAGTAACTCAGTTCATGCTTCCTGCTTGATGTTGGAGTGAGAAGGGCGTGGGGCCGTGTGATCTACCTCCATCTGCAGCTCTCTCTTGCTGTTGTGCTCCAGTTCCCGTTTGTTCCTTCGCTGGATCCCTGGGAGTTGCTGTGGCTCTGATGTCACTGCTGATGCACCCCACCGCTCCCCACTGGCAGATGCTCACACAGTGGAGAGGCAGGAGGCCACAGCCTCGAGGCAGGCATAGAGCTGGGTGTGGTGGGTTGAGTACTGGCTGCTCTGGCTCCACCTTGCCTCCAGGTGCTGATTAGGAAGGTTGCTGCAGGGTGGGGACTCCGCTTCTGTAGCTGTTGCAACCTCTCATCCTCACACTGGATTTGACAACAGTTCCCAGCCACCATTGCCTCTTTTCCTGGCTGTGCCCTCTCCTCTCCAGACCTGGACCAGCTCTTGGAACTCTGCTCTCCCCCGGCCGAGTTGGGAGGGTTCCATGAGCATGGGCTTCTGAAGCCGAAGCTGCGATTGCTGGAACGAGGGCTTGGGCCAAGAGTGTGTTCGAAGCAGTGGCTTCCTCCTTCTCCGTCTCTTCTCCCTCCGACTGTGCCATGGAGGCCCTCCAATCCTTTTTTCCAGGAGAGGTTTTGCTTGGTCTTTCCTAGGGCTTCAGTTCCCATTTCAGATCCTTCTTGGGTTCAGGGTACACACCTCTCTCCTTTCTGTCTTCATATTGCTATATTCCATTGTCTGGGTGGTAATCCTCTGGGAGGTTCTCTCTCTGCTGCCTATCCAGTCGCCATCTTCCCGGAAGTGGTTTTTTTATTTACTATTTTTCCCAGGTATCCACTGGCTTCCATTTGGCCTTTCCTACCCTAACAGACCTCATACTACAGATTACGGAACCAATGTGGGCTTTCTGCCAACTACTAAGTATATCTATCCCAATAATATATTTTGGAACTGGGAAAATGACCACAGGGTGGATCTAGGGACCTGCTAGGACCCACTGTGAATCAGACTTTGGCTAAAATTCTAATGGTCACCTCACCTCCATAGGCCCCTACTCTTACTAGAGGATGACCTCAATGACATTTTGTGTCATTTTGGTTTGGTTTATTGTTTGTTTGTTTGGTTTGGTTTGGTTTTTTGAGAGAGGGTCTTGCTATGGAGTTCAGGCTGGCCTTGAACTCACTCTGGAACCCAGGTTGGCGCTGAAGTTGCAGCAATCCTACTGCCTCAGCCTCCTGAGTTCTGAGATTCCAGGTGTGCACCACCACACTCAGTAACAATGATATTTTAGATCTCTGAGAATCAGCATTAGTTCAGAACTAGTGTTTAGTAGTCTCTGAAATGTCTGATCATTTCCTTTTCCCCAGTGTGTATTTTCTTTTTCTAAATATACATTTACCCTGGTAAAAGGCTTTAGGTCCTGCCAGGCATCACAGGACATGCCTGTAATCCCAGTGCTTAGGAGACTGAGGCAGGAGGATTACTGTGAGCTTGAGGGTGGCCTGGGGCTACAGAGTGAGTTCAAGGCCAGTCTGAACTACATAGCAAAACCCTGTCTCAAAAAAAAAGGGGGGGGTGCTTTAGGTCCCTTTGGAGAAGGGTGGGAGAAAATTGACTGTATAACTTTTCTTTTTAGTAGTGTCCCAGGGCACTTCCTCAGGGGACCCAACCTCCCCTTCATTCAAGGGGTTCTGGGTCTATAAATTGGATCAAGTCTGGGAATTGGCTGAAGGGTTATGATTCCACTACTGTAACTTGAAGCGGTTTGTGCTCATTTGCCCTAAAATTTTTCTGCTTATATAAATCCAGTAAAAGTTAGTAGGCTGCCTAGCCACATCGCTTTTGGGAACACGGTGCCTGAGTAATCAGCCAACACCAGAGGTCTGTGTGTGTCAGACCATTCTGATTACTGCTTTGCCTCTGCTGTCCATTCCACTAAGTACATCTCTGTTGTCTCTGGTAGCTAAGCACTGCCACTTGGCCCCTGCATCCCATCACCCTTCAGTTTCCCAACTGAGTGACTACAGTCCCCACTGTTAACAATGATGGGGCTCCTCAAGGATGCTGGTGCCCCTGTCAGGGAACTGTTTCTTATGGTGTTAGTGAAGAGAATATTTTCTGGATACTCTCAGTGTGGAGGATTAGGCTTCACCTGGCAAACCCACTCCAGCATCCCCACATGCCTGAGTCTTTGAATACCCTCACCACAGTAAACCAAGAACAAACAGGCATCTCTAGCTCCTCACCATGGGCCATCTATCGATCTAAACTTCAGCAAGTCAAATAAACCTCTTGTAACTCCACGAGCTACAACATTATATTCAGAATCTCTACTTATGGGCAGGTATTGAGGGACTTAGCCTGACCCACCTTTGTTTCTTCCACCACTATCCCACACCCTTAAAATCCATTTCTGTACTTTCTCCTCAGAACTCTGCTTGTAAGAATTAGAAAACTCAAGGAGTTCTTTGACAGTATAATGGACCTCTTCATGGCTCATGCTGTGCACCTCACCTTCCCCCAAAAAAGTCCAAAAGTGTTGTACACAGAGTCATTAAATTCCTTGCATCTCACAAGCTGTGAAGTAGATAATCATATGAGCCTAACTGCACATTACTTTAAACAGTTCAAACTACTAAACCAATTAGAAAACTCCTGCTTCTCTAGAACCACTCTCAGTACCAAAATCTGTACCAGAGTTCACTAAAGGAACAAATTTTACATAAAATATACACTATATATGATTATGCAAAGGATTTCCTAGGTAGGCTTATGCTCTGTCTTACCCCTGGACATCCCCCAAAGGCTCGTGCCCTCACAGGTGGGGATCTTGGAAGGTGGCTGGCTTACAGCTGACTTGCTGCTACAGGTGGGCTCTGGTCAGAAGAGCTGGGTCACTAAGGGTGTGGCCTGGAAGGGTTTACTCTCCCTCCCAGGCTTCTCCTTGTGCTCTCTGCTTCCCTACCCCCGTCACATGAGCAGCTCACTCTCCCCCTCTGCTCTGCCGTCCTGTCTTGGAGCCAGCTGACATGAACTGTAAACATAAGCCAAATTATGCTTGGCTTTTGTAAGTTGTGAGTGTTACTTTGTGCCAGCAACCAAGAAAGAGACTAGGACGGCTTAAACGGCCAGCTGCAGAGTCAGGGGTAGAAGAATGCACAGTGGACATCTGTGTCCTAGAGGGCTGCTCGATCTGGTTGGAGGTGGAAGGCCTGGGGCTTGCTGCAGAGTCTGCGTGGGGAAGCTAAAGGGTCTATGTTGGATGACTGAAGAGCCTGCACTGGAAGCCTGAAGGAAATGAGGGTGAACATCTAAAGGAAACGCAGAGGACCGGAGCTCCCCCAAAGAAGAAAAGGAAGACTTCCTTCTTCTTCCCCTTTTTATTCTGTCCAGGCTACAGGCCAACTGGTTGTTGCCACTTACACGCAGGGTGGGTCTTCCCTCCTCAGTCTTCCACCTCCACGTCAATCATCCAGACACACCCAGAGCTTTATTAATATTCTAGGTGGCTCTTACTCAAGTCAAGTTGACGTATCACAACCATCACAGACCCCTCTGTATCTGGTGCCCTACCGTGAGTGCATCCTAGCAAGCTGGAAAGCTAATAATCTTGCAGTGTGAGCACAGCACAGGATGATGGTTTGGGATGTGGACTCTACATCCAGTGTGCTGGGTTCACACTCACCTGTGTTAGCTGTGTGGTCCTGAACGAACTGCTTCTCTGTGCTCTACATTCCTCGTGGGATAGTAAACAACCTTCTTCAGAGCTTGTGAAGACGATTAGCTGTTATGACGTTGAGGTAAGCTCAGCCATGTAAAGACCTGGAAAGAATGCCTGCTAGGTAGGGAAGGCTCTCTGTGCACTAGCTGTTTGCGTTAGCGTCTAGGGCTGTGGTGGAGGCTATGCATGCTGCCTCATCCAAACCTCGTAAGATTCCCAAGCTGTAAGTGAGAAGCATCAGGCCCATTTTTTTCAGGTGTGAAAGCCCAGGATCCTTGTGATTCACAATAATTTGTCCTAAGTCATGAGGATAATAAATGACAATCAAGATTTTAACCTCATACCCAGCAGACTCCAAAAGTAATGTTCTTTTCACTATACCACAGAAGAAAACATCCAGTCTTTGTACCAAAGGAGGTGATGATCTAAAAGTCAAAGATGGGAGGGGCAAAAGGCTTTTTTTCTGTATTATTTTCATCTCACTAAAAAGGGAGCAGCTGCAGCCCTTGGGGCATAAGCATGTTACCAAGGTGCATAAACAAGGGTCTGTCTGTCAGACTCATGTTTAATTTTTAGAATATTTCTATTGATGCACTTTTTTTTTCTTTGGTACCAGGAATTGAACTCAGGACTTTGTGCTTGCCAGGTAGGTGCTTGTGCCACAGAGCTATCCCCCCGGCCCCCTATCAGTGAATTATAATTTTATGAGTTTTATTATATTAAACAAAGAGTACTTAATAGGAAAAAAATCACAAAAGTAAAGTACTGAGTTTTTAATATTTATTGTTTATAAAAAAGCATGAAAATTTTCAACATCAACTGGTTTTGGGCGTATGATGTCTAAAAACGAACATGAGAAATACATTCCCCTATGAATGATAGTGAAAATACCAGTAGCACTTGTAGTTAGGGTTTACAAGGGAATGTATTCAATACAGGACACACAATTCATAGAATTATTTTATAATATGCACCCAAAGAATCAAATGTGAAAGACCGCAGGAAGTCTGTCCTCACACTAGAGATCCAAAGAATCCAGTTGTTGGCCACAGCAATGTCCTGAATGGGCACTGCTGAAGACCTAGAGCCCACAATGTCTCATGCAAGTCTGTATAAAGGACCTGCGCTGGGAAGGCCCAAAAGTCAGTGGTGGAAGCCAGAAAGTCTGCACCAGAGGGGTGAAGGGTCGATGCCTGAGGCCGAGGGATCTGCACTGGAGCTAGGAAACCACACTCAGGGTAGAACCGGTTCCGCTGGGTGTTACAGGCTGACCACTGGTGAGTCCACCACAGCACTCTACAAACAATACCCTTTACTTCAGTTATCACACGCAAGGCTCTGCACACACGACAACAGCACGTCCCACACGCGCACCGCTTACACTGACAGCACAGGGCTTTTGCTTTCCGGCCTTTTTGTAGGACATATGTGACATCTCAGTGGTTTGGCAGTTTTGTCAGGAGGTTCTTATTATATTAGACAGTGTGCAGCTAGCAGGAAGACAAAGTATCAATGGAATAAATTCTTAATATGTATTGTGCATTTCAAATGGACATCACATTGTATGACGTGTGCACATCATGGCTGTGTGCTTCACATCAGCTGTGTACATCTTAGAAAACCTAAAAGATAACATCAGAAGTAAATTCCTATGTGAACTACAATGAAGTGTGCTCCCCTTGTCCCAAAACCAATGGGGTTGACCCTCCACACTAACCACAAGGGACAGACCTGCGCTGAGAAGCCCTCCACTTCACAGGCTCCTGAGGGAGACTTACAGGGCAGCTACCTGCACCCGGGCTTCCCAGGGGCCCAGGCAGGACACTGAAGGGCTCCTCTGGTTCCCCTCACCTGGATGGTTCTGTCAATCTCCGTTGTCGAAGGGGTAAATGGCAAAAATGAAGAAAAAGTTGATTAGAAACATTTTTTCCTCCAAGACAACTTGGTTACAAAAACAGAAGCAGGGGCTGGGCGTGGTGGCACACGCCTCTAATCCCAGCACTCGGGAGGCTGAGGCAGGAGGATCATTGTGAGTTTAAGACCAACCTGGGCTATAAGATAAGCTCAAGACCAGCCTGAACTGCATAGTGAGACCCTGTCTGAAAGACGCCCCGCCCAAAAAATAACCCAGAAGCTGGGGCTGAGGATATAGCTCAGTGGCATATGCGCTTGCCTGGCAAGCCTGAGTTCATGAATTTGATTCTTGGTACCAAACAATAAAAAAAATATAAGGCTGGGTGTGGTGGTACATGTCTGTTACCTCAGAACTCAGGAGGCTGAGGCAGGAGGATTGCTCTGAGTTAGACACCAGCCTGGGCTACAAAGGAAGTTCTAAGCTAGTCTGACCTGTATACTGAAACCCTGTCTCAAAAGGACCACACACACACACACACACACACACACATATAAGCCAGCAACAGTATCTAAATTAATTTTCTGACCTCAGACACAGAATAATAATCTGAGGTAAATCAGGGCTAAGATGAAAGTTTATTATTCTTCAACAGTAAACCTAAAAATTCTTTGAGAAGTTGGTATTTTTTCATTAGCCAAATGAATTCCTCAATATAGACTAGCTATAACAATGCAGCATATGGTGGATATGATAAGGTTCTTATTTTTTTGCAAACCGTGAAAAACTTCATCCTGTTCCCTAATAAAATTTCCATGATATCTAATGCCCTTCCTCCTAATGACGTCTGTTCAGAGTCTAGGCCGTGGCTCCTTTAAACTGAGAACATTTTCCTTCCATCACTCCCTTAGCATTTGCAACTCTAACTAGCACTGATGTTGTCAGCGGGTGTTTTGTAGCTGCCCTGGTGTGTCCTGGGTACTTAGAGAAGCATCATCTTTAAATTCCTTTACTTCATAGTACGGAAAGATGCATGTAATTTGTACTACTAATTCCTGAATTAGTGAATAAATTGAAAACTCACATTTCTAAGTGTTCTGTGCTCTGGAATTGGCTACATTTCCAACATTATTTTTCTGGAGTTGTCTTATCTACGTGTTTTATAATAAGTGCTTATGACATCTGTCAATATTAACAAATAACAGCTGACAGGTAGGATTATTCTGTTACTGTGTTTTTAATCCTTTGGCTGGGTGCTTGAAAACATGTCTACACTCAAATGCTGCAAACTGCCAGCCCTCTGAGAAGCTGAGGCAGAAGGATCTAAAGTTCAAGTCCCATCCGGACAACTTAGCAAAACCCTGTCTCAAAATAAAACATACAAGGGCTGGGAATATAGTTCAATGTGAAGGCCCTAAGTTCAATCTCCATTACCAGAAAAAGAAAAAAAAACAGAATCTGTAAGTTATAAAAAGAAATTTTGTTCAGTTGTAGGAGGGCGTGTCTATTCACAAGGGGTAACTTTTTTTCCACTGCTGGTGGTAACTCGGGGCTACGGGCATGCTAGGCACACACTCCGTCACTGAGCTACAGCCCCAGCACTGAGGGGTATAGTGTAAATAGTAACCTTTTCACTGTTAATAAGTTCTCCAGCGTAGACAAACACAGTGTAGTGTCCCCAAGAAGAGGGCTCTGGCTACCCAGATCTCAAATCATGTTTATGAGCGTGATGAAGATGATACTAAAGCCTATGTTTATCACATACAGCAAACTCATAATTTGGGAGACAGTAAAAAAATATCTTGAGGGTGGTCTTGGCCGTCTGTTAATGAGACTATTCTTTTCACCTAACTGTCCCTTTTTTTGTATCTTTAATTCAAAATATGGCCAAGTTGGGAGTCATGATGCACAACTTTTTTTTTTTTTTTTTTTTGTCTTTTTGACACAGGGTCTCACTATTCAGTTCAGGCAGCCTTGAGCTCACACTGTAGCCCAGGCTGGTCTCAAACTTGCAAGGATCCTCCTGCCTCAGCCTCCTGAGTGCTAGGAATACAGGTGTATGGTGCACAATTTTAATCCCAGCTACTTGGGAGGCTAAGGCAGAAGGATTACAAATTTGAGCCCAGCCTGGCAACTTAGAAACTTAGCAAGAGTCTGTCTCAAGAAATAACAAGAGTTGCACATGAAACTCAGTGGTACAGTGCCCCTAGGTTTGATCCCCAGTACCACATACAAAAAACTTTTGTCTGCTTAAATTAAGTAATACTTAAATTTATGGCACTAGGGATTGGACCTAGGTCCTTCACACTGAGCTACTTTCCCAGCCCTTTTCTAAAACTTTGAGGTAGGGTCTCAATAAGTTGCCCAGAGTGGGCTTGGATTTATGACCCCTCCTGCCTCAGCCTCCCATTGTGCTGGGATTATAGGTATGTGCCACTGTGCCTGTCTTATTATTTATTTTCAAGACAAAGTCTCACTATGTGCCCAGGCTAGTCTTGAATTCCTGTGCTTGTGATCAGTAGTATCCCAAGATACTGTCCTGTTTAGAATTTAGGAATGGAATGTTGATTTCAAGAAATCACAGTTGGAAAGGCAGCATTTTATAATTCTCAAAAGTCCACTGTTATTATCAGTTACCTAGAATTCGTCAATAAATTCTGATATCTGCTGAGTATACGCATTAATATTTGAATGAGGAATTAAATTACAAATCATTTCTGTTCTTCCCTCCCTGAATAATGAAGGAAGTATGCATCTGTAAGGAGGCGGGATCTTTGGGTTGGGTTCCTCAATTCTCCCAGGCCACACCCAAGAGAAAAACTCACTTATCTAAAAATCGAGGTTTTTTTTAGCCAGGTGTGGTGGTGGCGCACACCTATATAATCCTAGGAGGCTGAGGCAGGAGGACCAGGAGGCTGTACTCAGGAAGCTGAGGCAGGAGGATTACTGCAAGTTCAAGGCCAACCTGAACTGTACAGGGAAACCCTGCCTCAAAAAGACCAGAAAAAAAAAATCTAACTTTTTAAAAATGTGTGTGTGTGTGTGTGTGTGTGTGTGTGTGTGTGTGAGAGAGAGAGAGAGAGAGAGACAGAGACAGAGACAGAGACAGAGACAGAGAGACAGAAAGACAGACAGACACTAGGAATTGATCCCAGGGCCCTCACACTGAGCTACACCCCCAATCTATTTTTATTTTTTATTTTGAGACAGGATCTTGCTAAATTGCCCTGGCAGGGCTCAAATTTGCAATCCTTCCTCAGGCTCCAAAGTGCTGGGATTAAAGGCATGTGCCACCATGCCCAGCCAGGCTAACAGCACTTTGCAATACATTCAGAAATAAAACTTCTGCTTGCAACTGAATAATAAACAAAAATATCTGATTTTAAAAGATAAACACTCCCCACAGGATTTTTCTACTTCTGTCCACATCTTTCCCACACAATCAGCGTCACTTGTCCCTCCAAATATTTCTGTCACAAATATGAGCAGAAAACAAAACCCCTAAGAAGGCACCGGATGTGAAAATAGCCTTAACTTGCAGCCTGCACTGGAAACAGTACATAATTCGTGGTTAAGGAGGCAGCAGGACAGGTTCTAGGCAAATGGTCTCGCTGTTTTTGGAGGTCCCTGAAGATCATCTGGTGAAAGCACTTAAGTGTTAAAGGAGGACACTGAGACCCAGGAAGAGGAGTCACTTCCCTAACACCAAAATAAATCCCCACACGACTCAGCAGAGGGCTCATTCAAGGACACTTTTTTTCCTCTAGTGCTACATTGTGAGATATTTCTCAGTGCTATATTTTCCTACTTACTGAATGTGAAAATAATCATACTGGGGAGGCTTCTCACAATTTATATCTGAATGCCTCAAGTGAAGGGTTATATATTAATAAAACTCTGTAGAACTCAACTCAAGAAAAAGTCTTGCTGGAAGTAGGACCAGGTGGCCAACTTCAGGAGGAAGTTCTTTTCAGGGACCTCTGGATAACTTTTCAGAGAACAACGGCCTTTCTAGAGAAGAAAAACCACAAAGCCCTTTCTTCAAATGTCAGGGCCCTGTGTGAAACACCCTCCCCTAGGCCCACGAAAGGTAAGGTGCACTAATGCTTCGGATCATGACCTTCACATCAGCACAAACATATACACACCCACACAACGTCCAAAGAGGGACTTTCATGTGATGTTTAAGATAAAAATTTAAGCAGAAGTGATTGAGAAGAATATAACGCTAGATACATTCCAGAAGTATTTAAGGCCGTGTACCTGCCAAAATTGTGACACTTATTGCCACTGTACATGTGAAATTACCTGGTAACTAATAGTATAATCTATGATTTCAGATGGTTATAAAAATCTATGAACCTCACAACCATGTATAAAGTAGGGGAGGTAACAAGTTTGTAGCGTTTTTGCTTCTGCATTTTCTGACTTAGGAAGGAGGAGTGGTTGTGGCCATAAAATGTGTATTCTGCCTGTTAGTAAATCTACATGTTCTCGGCCTAGTATTGGTCATTTGAGTAAGAGGGAAGTGGCCCAAAGTTAACAGAACCATACATTTAGTATAGAACCCACTTAAAATCTTGTTCAGGTTTCCCTAAAATCAATGACATCGTGTTTCCCCATAGAGAAATCAGATTTATACAGGGTCATTTTATATGATCCAAAAATTCTTGGACTGGGGATAATTAAAACTAAATTCTGAAATCCTATCCTTTCGGTGGGCATTAAGGACCCCAGGGCTACATGCTAAAACGCAGCATTGCCCGGTTTCCACAAAACACAGCGGATAAACGATCAGACATCTGCTAGAGCGTTTTCAACCAGCTCGAACTTTTCTAAAAAAAGTATTTGTGTCGGCGCTTACAAGTATACCTACTACCAGTACAGCTTGGACCACGCAATTTATAGTTTAAGACGCTAATGAGAAAGAAAAAGGTAAGACAAGGTTCAGGGAAAGGTGTTCCTGTCTGGTGGCAAAGCCAGCTGAGGGCAGCGGGTGGCAGCAAAATGCGGAAGTGGAGGGAAATTTTTTGATGCACAAAGTACTTAGGGAAACACAGCAGTATCTGGAAACAACCAGAAGATGCTATAAGGAAGTAGCAATAGATAATTATAGAAAATTCTAGAACGAGGACCTGAAAAGGTCAGTGTTGAACTCAGCTGAATAAAATACAGTTTCTCTCCCAATATAAAGCGCAAGGTCAGAGAAAAAGAAACCAAAAAAAAAAAAAGTCTGTACTGGAGAGACTAGGGTTGTGATCACAGAGACGTGTTAAGGGACATTAGGAGCGGCACAAAAAGGAAAGCGAGTTGGGGTGATGATTATTGACTACTGCTGCTGGGAGGAGGGTCTTGCAAGGAACATAAAAGGATAAGGGTGTAAAAGTAAGGGTCAAGAATCGGAGGATAACTACGGGAAGAGGCTGTGCAGACGTCAGCAGCAAAGAAGGGAAGGAAGAGCGTCGGGGCGTGGCCCAGAGGAGGGAAAGACTCCATAACGGGCTACGGATTCAGAAAAGCAGCGTGGGGAGGCGCATGGCTGACAGCTGCTTTCCCACGGCGTGGACAGGGTTAACGCTCAGGGCTGACTGGACTAGGAAGAACTCGGTTTCCAGGGCAACGGCTCCGACAGTTCCGGCAGCGCAGGCCCGTACCATTGCGCGAGCGCGCGCGGGGGGAGCCGGGAGGGAGGAGGGCCGCGCGGAGGCTTAGTCGGGCCGCGGCGTCCGAACCGGACTCTACCAAGCGCGCAGCTCGCTTGCTCGCCCCGGGGTCGGCGCCGAGCCGCTTTCCGGCCGCCGGCAGTGCGGCGTCCTCGGCAGTGGGCCGGCAGCCCCCAACCGCTGCGGACGGCGCGGGAGAAGGAACGCGCGCCCCGGGGCCCGGATTGGCCTCCTGGTCCCCCCGCCTGGGCGGCGGAGTGCGGGCGGCCCGGGGCTGGGAGGTTTGAAAAGCGGGCGAGAGACAAAGGCAGCAGGAAGCCTCCACGGCGCCCGGCCCCAGGCCCCTCGCCGGCCCGCGCGGCAGCGGCGCATCCAGAGGCGGAGGATGCGGCAGGGGGCGTGGGAGCGGCGGCGGCCGGGAGAGCTGCGAGGGTAGAGCCGGCGGCCGGGCTCGGGACGAGCGAGCGGCGCCCTCCCCGCCCGGGATGTGAGGACCGAGCGAGCCCGAGGCGGGGGAGGGCAGGGACGGGACGCGAGCCGCAGGAAGACAGGCAGGAAGGAAGGACGCGCGGCCCGGGAGGAGGAGCGGCGGCGGCCGGGCCGGAAGGCGGGAGGGGCCCTGCGCCGGGCCCGAGGCCGCGGCGGCGACCTGCGCGCTCAGCGCTAGTCGCCTCCGCGGGGCCGAAGCGGCGGGGCCCGCACCTCCTCCCCCCCAGCGCCGCGGAGGGGGGAGGAGGAAGATGGAGACCCACATCTCATGCCTGTTTCCCGAGCTGCTGGCCATGATCTTCGGCTACCTGGACGTGCGGGACAAGGGGCGCGCGGCGCAGGTGTGCACGGCCTGGCGGGACGCCGCCTACCACAAATCGGTGTGGCGGGGGGTGGAGGCCAAGCTGCACCTGCGCCGGGCCAACCCGTCGCTGTTCCCCAGCCTGCAGGCCAGGGGCATCCGCCGCGTGCAGATCCTGAGCCTCCGCCGCAGCCTTAGCTACGTGATCCAGGGCATGGCCAACATCGAGAGCCTCAACCTCAGTGGCTGCTACAACCTCACCGACAACGGGCTAGGCCACGCGTTTGTGCAGGAGATTGGCTCCCTGCGCGCCCTCAACCTGAGTCTCTGTAAGCAGATCACCGACAGTAGCCTGGGCCGTATTGCTCAGTACCTCAAGGGTCTGGAGGTGCTCGAGCTGGGGGGCTGCAGCAACATCACCAACACCGGCCTCTTGCTCATCGCCTGGGGGCTGCAGCGCCTCAAGAGCCTTAACCTCCGTAGCTGCCGCCACCTCTCAGACGTGGGCATCGGGCACCTGGCCGGCATGACACGCAGCGCGGCCGAGGGCTGCCTGGGCCTGGAGCAGCTCACACTACAGGACTGCCAGAAGCTCACGGATCTTTCCCTAAAGCACATCTCCCGGGGGCTGGTGGGCCTGCGGCTTCTCAATCTCAGCTTCTGCGGGGGCATCTCGGACGCAGGCCTCCTGCACCTGTCGCACATGGGCAGCCTGCGAAGCCTTAACCTGCGCTCCTGCGACAACATCAGTGACACAGGTATCATGCATCTGGCCATGGGCAGCCTGCGTCTCTCGGGGCTAGATGTGTCCTTCTGTGACAAGGTTGGGGACCAGAGCCTGGCTTACATAGCCCAGGGGCTGGACGGCCTCAAGTCCCTCTCCCTCTGCTCCTGCCACATCAGTGACGATGGCATCAACCGCATGGTGCGGCAGATGCACGGGCTTCGCACGCTCAACATTGGACAGTGTGTGCGCATCACGGACAAGGGCCTGGAGCTGATTGCCGAGCACCTAAGCCAGCTCACTGGCATAGACCTGTACGGCTGTACCCGCATCACCAAGCGCGGCCTGGAGCGCATCACGCAGCTGCCCTGCCTCAAGGTACTCAATCTGGGACTCTGGCAGATGACGGACAGTGAGAAGGTCAGGTGAGGGCGGCAGCACCGAGTCCCACCTGTTCGTCCCCTCCTCACCGCCAGCGCCGCCCTCACACACCCATGCGTACATCGGGCAGTGACGGGAAGCCCGGGCTCCTCTCCCCTCCTCCAGGGCCCCTCCCCGCGACCAGCCCCTTCCCACCCACCGCCTCCGGGTTCCTCTGCCTCTTCTGTCCTGCCCCCGCCCCATGGAAACACGGACTCTGCTGCTCGCCAGGCCATTCCTCTCTGCAGGAGGGTGAGGGCTGACTGAGCCCCCGACCGTGTCCCCACTGCCTGCCTCGAATTGGGAGTTGGGGTGGGGGTGACGGATTCCCTTCAAGCCAGAGGAGCTGAGGAAAATGTCTGCCTTCACTTAAGATTTCATTTGGATACTGTGATCTGGTTTTCATTTCAAAATGTATAAAAAAAAAACCCCAACTACCACCGCCTTTTCACCCTTCTTCCACTTGGTAACTAATCCCAGTCTCTTCGCATCGCTCCTTGTACAGCACTCTGCTAGTCGTGCGCAGTTCATTTTTAATCTACCTTTTTTTTTTTAAAGAAGTTGGAGTCATGGCCCTTTTTTTCTGCTGAATATATTCTATATATTCTATATATAAATTATATATATTATATATAGATATATATATATGTGTGTCTGGCTACCTCGTTTTAGTTTACTTTTTTCTCTGAAGCCCTGGAATTCTACAAGAGAGATATTTTAAGACTGAAACATTTTTGTGCCTAGACTGGAAAGATGCCCATTGGGTTCGTGTGCCCTTTTTTTTTTCCTTCCCAACCTCCATCCACTCAGTGCGTCCCACTCCCACATTCTGGTTATACTTTTCTTTTTCTCCTTACCCTTTGGGATTAGGGGACCCAACCACGTTTCTGAATCTTGGCTTAATTTATAGCACAAATGGAGCAATGAAAGTTGTACTGCTTTTTTGTTAGAGACGCAGATCGTGTCTTGAAGACCATTATTATATATGCAAATTATGCCCTCTCCTTACCTCCTTCCAAGTTTCCCCACAAGGAGGTCACAGAGTGAGGCTTCCTATTGGAAGCATAGAGCAGAGTTGGCCTACAGAGACCCTGGGGCTGTAATGTGAAGGGGAAGAGACTGAATTTCATGTCTTATCTGGATTCTGTTAATAAATTGGGAGTTTGTGGGTTTTAAAAATTTCAGTTTCTAAATGGAGGAATAGATGACTTTATTTTGGTGGGGGTTGGGACTCGTGGCTTTAAAAAAAAGTTGCTTTTGAGTAGGATGTATATTTTTGTTGGATTTTGTTTATTTTTTTAGAATCCTCCACAGCTACATGCGAGACCATGGAGTTAAACCCAGAGACCTTTATCAATTAATTGTACTGTTTGTGAATTTGTATAAATAATAACAAAGATCCTCTTAAAACGTTTATATTCTTACAGTAAAAGGTTAAACTGATATTTATATAATAAAAGAGGAAATATGAAGTATGTTTTTGAAAAAAAAAGCACAAAAAACCTTGTATCTGTGAATTATTTTTAAGGCACTCTGTGTTTGGGTACTTGCCAAGGTAGGAGTGCTGTCTGTACGCTCGACAGTAAAGGAAACGGGGTATAGAGTTGGGTGCGTCCTCTGTGGGGTAAAGCTCATAGTCAAATATTTCTTCTGTGTAAGGTTCACTACTGATACCCTAATGTTCTGTTTCTAGCAATGTGACTAGACTGGAGATTTATATAATTTTTGGTTTTCAACTGTCAACATGGAAATTTAAACTGAACAAAATGAAACTTTTTTTTTAAAAACCAGGCTTGTAAGAGTCACAATTTCCCCTGAGTGGCCAGTTTTTCTTTGGGTGGAAAGGAGATCTAGGGGTAATACTGAGAAAAATGGGTCATGAGGTACAGAAGCGGGTGAGAGGGGTTGGTGTCTTTCCCCTCGGAGCAGGGTGGAAAGGAGGTGAAGGGGGAAGGAACCAAAGTCATTGTTCAGAAAAGTTAAAAGAGTGCTGTCCTCGCCCGCCGGCTCGCCCAGTCATGCGTGCTGAATCTCACAGTGTGAGAGAGGGTCCCAGTGGAAATGAAGCAGTTCTGCCCTCTTTTTAAAATTCCCCTCCAGTCCTGACTGTATTGAAGTACCTTCCTGGGGGCTGGGGAGATTGGCCAGTTCTTGTACATTTGCATTGTGAGCACTCCCAGTGAGGCTGGCCACCCCAGCCAGTCTGTTGAGAGTTCTTAGACTGAACTCAGGGAAGATAAAACCTACGGTTCTAGCAGAGCTCCCTTTGGCAGACAGTAACTAAGTAATCCGATGGTTGTGGGAAGTGCCGAGTAGAAACGCTCTGACAGTGGAGCGATTCCTATTCTTGGTTTCACATAGTTTTGTCTTCCTTGTTTTTGAGGTCACTTTTTTTTTCCCTTTTTAACCAAAAAAGCACGGATCTGTGCAAGAGCTGATAAAGTAATGTAAAACTTATCTGGATCAATCTCTCTTTCCAGGAAGAGGGTCAGAATGCAGGTTTCTCTTGGGGTGAGACTGTTGTGTAAAATTTCCAAGCTCTCAGTTTGAGCACACCACAAAAGCTCCATTGTTCCGTTTTGGGGAACCACCACCATCGGGCCTAATTGAGCCTGACACTAGATCCGTCTTCCTTTTCTTCGGGGAAGGTGTGGATCTCTTTCTTCCATCTTCGGTTACAGTGCTTATTGCCTAAAGGGGGAAAAAATGTGTGAACCCTAGTAGAAGTAGGGACTTTGAATTAGAGTCAGCTTCTAATTTGATATCACTCAGAAAGGTTACACGTGCTGTAGGTTCCTAATGTTTCTCTTCCAAGAGACTGCGTAGCTGCACAGATTTAACCCATAAAAACGTGAGTACCCCCTGCTCACATTCTCCATGATAACAGACAATAATGAATTACACACCCATTACCTGAGACATTCTTTGTTTTACATTTATATGAAAGGCTAAATAGGAGTTTGACTAAAGATTGGTAAATGAAAGTTAAGATTATGAGTCTAGGAAGGACTGATCCCACCAAACCTTTGGCACAGGAATAGAAAAGATGCCTTTAAGAAATAGAATCTCTGAAGAAAGTTGCTATACATTTTGTGAGTGACCCAATAGTTAAAAAGATATTTCAAGGCAATTTTAAGAAGACAGACCAAAAAAACCAAGGACAAACCACAGGTATTTGCTACATCTTAATCACTGAAGAAAAATACAAATTTTGTGACCCTTTTATCTAGCAGTAGTAACCCTTCTGAGGAGCACAGCGTAGTAGTCAGGAAAGAGCCTCCTGGGCCTTTTCTAAGTCATCAGACAGTGACCCTGTCAGTACTGAAGGGAGACACAGATGCAAATTTGGGGTTCAGGGTGGGCCTCTAGCCGAAAGTGCTGGGTGTTGCTCCATAGTTTGACCAGAAGAAATGGACTCCTTTCAGCTGCACTTCTCAGTCCTACGTGGTGGGCAAGGAATGTGCTTGATGTATTCCACAGTTGGCTGCAGGGACTAGGATGCTTGCCTGACTTAAACCAAAGGCTGGTCCCAGGACAACCTTAAGAACTGAAGACAACTTAAACCGATCTTGTTTTCATTATTCAAATTGATAACAAACATCTGAAAAAAGCAAATTTTCCTTTTATTGGAGTTTCTTTGTAAAGGTAAGAACTTCCCCTTGAGCAAGGACAGACGGTGTGATGTAGCGTGGCTTGTGCACCCGGTGCTACCAGTGCTGACCAGGTAGGTGCTGGTCCTGGCATATAAAACCTTGCACTTTTGACTTAAGAGAATTTGAACTCAAGGTTTTGAAAGGGGGAAGGGTTGTGGCACCCAGGGAACAGGGTGTTTCCAAAGAGTAAGAGCCTCTTGATGAAAAGATCAGATTGAAAAACCAAAACCCATTCCTCGGTCAGCTTCTGACAACTGTCTGTCTCTTTCCAGTCCTTCAAAGGAGAAGGTGCCCGGCCTCCGATCTCTGCTCTGCTCTGCTCTGCTGGGGAAGGGAGGAACTAGATAAAGTCACCCAGGGCTCCCTGTCTGTCCCCTTTCTGCTGTCTGCATCAGACGTCACCTCTTTCAAAAGTTAATTCCGTCCCTCTAGTAGGGGGCAGGACCTACATTTTGTGCCATTATGAACCCCTGAAGAGCCAAAAGGGTGAAGCTTTGTGATGAAATAACATGGTCATGAGGAAAGCGCGGATTAGAAATGAGAAAGCTGCATTCAAACCGAAGTTCATGCTGGGGCTGCAGAGCTGTCTCATCCATGTCAGCATGCGTGTTCCCCTGGTAAGGAGCAAGTTAAGTTTTTAAAGTTAATGTAAAGCATATGAGCTCTTCACATGTAGACCAGCGCCAACACTTCACGGTTATAACTGGACAAAGGTAAGCGAACTGCTGGGAGAAGAGCATCTATTCTGAGGCTTGGCTAGAAAGGTGTTTCTACACAATTGGTAAACGTTTTTATCTGTCCCACACAAAATATTATTAAATGTCTACAAATGATCATTTTCAGTCGTTTCCTCTTTTCTAGGGAATGCACTGATTTTGCCCAGCAGAGTGGCCTTACTAACCCAGAACTTTTGGTACTACATAAAGTTAAGTCTCCCAGTTGCGGCATAGGGCGAGTAAGCTTGCCATCCTAAAACTGTGCGGCCCTGGAGTGGGGCGTGTTCAGCGCGCGCTCCCCAGTCCAACAGCAGTGCGAGTCCTCTGCCTGCTCTCTGTAAATCCAGATATTTAAATGCACATATTATCCTGAACAGACCTAAGTTCTTATCACTCTTCTATTTTGTTTAAGGGAAAATGCCACATATTTTTTAAACAACTTACAAGGGGGCAGGGGTGAAGCTCAGGTAGAGCATACCCTGATCAGTAGACCCACAGCCTGGGTTTGAGCTCCACCACCAGAAGCAAAACTTACAAGGGTTCTCGTGCCTGCCTTAGTGGCAAGTACTGAGTCTCAATACAAAGAAGAAAACAGTGTGCCGCAGCAAATAAACCCAGGTGAGACGGTGTTAGGAAGGTGAATGTGATTTGCTGGAAAGATTTAGTCATAATGCATATGTTCAGTTTCCCTATCTTAAATTTTTGTTGTCCGAAATCTGGAATATATGGTACATTTATAAATGGAGAAAGGAGCTTGAGAGGGTCGAAAAGATCCTGTATAGCTGCCCCGCAGTGGGCCCCGCGGCTGCTCCGCTGCTGCTCCGCAGAGGGCCCGGTGGCTGCTCCGCTGTGGGCCCGGTGGCTGCCCCGCAGTGGGCCCTGCTCAGGGCACCTCATGGACTGGACCCGCCCCCACCCATAGCATGACGACAGGGTGGAGCCAGGCGGTCCG